>JABXWE010010870.1:0-37433 GCA_014611495.1 Limonius californicus | reverse complement strand
GAGTGCGGTAAGCTTATCTATTTATCTATTATACGACCGGTGCTAACTTACGGATGTCCCGTGTGGGGCTCTGCCAGCGAAACCCAGTTAAAAAAACTGCAAACGTTTCAAAATAAGGTCTTGAGAATTGTTTTAAACGCGGAATGGTACATAAGAAACGATCAAATTCACCGTGAAACAGGAGTTCCCACCATTAAAAAGTCAATTAAGGAAATATGCAAGCGACATTTCTCAAATCTACACAAGTGTCCAGCGACCATCTGTTACCCAATAGGTCAACAAAAAATCCATACAAGACTGAAAAGAAAACTCCCCCAAGATATCTACTTATCAAGTGCAGATGACAGCAATTAAGCTATGAATGCTAGTAGTGAGGAGACATATTAAAATCTCTATAGTGAAGTGAAAGTGATTAAACTTACATTCTTCAACACAGCCATGAAAAGCAAATAAGTGCTGAGCTGGCTTAACAAACAGTTAAAAAAAAATAATATTGCGAGAAATACAAGCAATAAGGCTTGAACAGCAAAACGTTTATTTAAACAAAAGGCTTGTTTAGAATACATTTTTAAGAGATAGCTGCTATATGTAAGCTACAATGTCAATTTTTCAAAAGAAATGAAGCACTACTGTACATGCAATCCTGCAGGCTGTAATTGACCAATCCTTACAATTGGAAATATTCACTCGGAAAAGCAATTCTGCAAAAAATATCTTATATAACATATACCTTCTGGCATTGTTAGGCATCTCCAAAATGTTTTGACAATTACCGACAACAAAAAGTGCCTGGATTATGTTTTAAAAACCCGGTGCCGCAAAAACTCCCGTACATCTACACGTTCACAAAGTTTTAGTATTACAGGCAAAACTTTTTCAATTGAGCGATTGTTATCGAAAATTGAATATGTTTCCTGGTGTGTTGAATTCAGTGTGTCCCAAATTCAGAGTTTACAATTAAAATAGTTTCGGAAACGGTCAGTGTACAACTGAGGGAAATTGAAAAATATACATTTTATTAAGTCTATAACAGCCGTAGTACATATTTGTATTTTCAATAATTTTCCCAACTTTCGTGGAAACATGTATATGGAAAAAAGTATTATTACCTTGTACGTATCCTAAAAAACCAATAGTATTTACGTTTTAAAGCAAGAGCCGACGTAAATTAATGTTGAGGGTAGGCAAATGTTAAGTATACATGGTGGTGAATTATACGATGCTCACCGTTGGCATCTCAGAAACGGTAACAATGCGAGGTCAGTTAAATTAGAGAGTTGCTCTTTCTTATGGCGATTGAGAATCTGAATGAAATCCTGGATATTTTGACTCCTTCGTGATTAATCACTAAGTAACTGAAAATTGTGATTTTAGAAGTAAATTATTATATTCCCTGTCGTATATATATATATATATATATTGATAGCTGTTAAGCTGTCGCCTCCGGGTCATGAATATGGCGACCTGACCTCCGGGTTACCCCGATATCCTGGGTCTTATATAAGGGCATATTTGTGATGAGGGGGAAGTCTAGAATACGGTTTCCTAAAGAGGGGAAACGATTTCTCAGAAAACAAATTTGTGTATATAGTTCATATACGAGATACAAAGTCACCTCCACTTGTATATATATATTATGTTATGCATACACCTTAGTGACCTCCAGCAGCGTTGCCGCATTTTACGGAGGCCGGTACGTTCTGCCTCTAGACATATCGAATATATGTACGTTGAATGTTTAATTAGAACGCCAATGCAATTTCGGAATCAGTGTCTTTGAACTTATTCGTAATTTTTATAATTCTGTTACTGAGTATGAATATTTCTGTAGCAATTTACCCGACAAGTAGTTAAAAATTAGTGATTGATCACCTATTTATGCTGTTAAAGGTGAGAGGTGTCTTATGGCTACTCAATCGCTGCCGCCTTTATCAATTTACTGATCAGGAGAAGTTTCATTACGGTATTCACGCACAAATCGTACAAAATAAGGGCCCTATAGTGCATAAAAATAATTTTTTTTTATTGGTACCCTATTTTGCTTATTTAAAGTACGCCTCAGAGTGTTTAAATCCAAGTTTTAAAAACGCGCGTGTTTTAAAGTTACCATGGCAACATCAACAACCCGAGAAACTGCTCAGACATTTTCTGAAGGCAAGCAAGCACAACTCGTTCATCTGTATCTGTTACCTTTTGCTCTTCCATCCATTTAATGAACTTGTCGTATTCTTTTTTATAAGCGTCTTCCGATTTTTGCGGTATTAATCGCGATTCTGCTTTTCTATTTAAGTAATCAATGTTAGAACTCATTTTAAAGCAATATACAACCAGTAACAACTGTAGTGACAGCAATTAATCCTATGTGACAGATTGCAAATTAATTTTTGTTTTTCTCATTTCCATGACAACGAAAGGTATCTGTCACATCACGAATTCAACCATTTTACATTCTTAGTTCTTATTTCCATTTTTTGTAGTAATAATACCAGTATTTATGATTTCAAAGTGTACCAATAAAAAAAAATAGCGTAAAGTATTCGTGGAAAACTGGTCTTTAAAACACGCGCGATTTTTCGAGCACGACGGCGCAGCCGGAGTGCTCGAAAAATCGCGCGTGTTTTAAAGACCTTAATATCCACTTATACTTTAATATACTATTTTTCGGCGGATTATTTAAATCTTCAATCTTATAGGAATTCTAAGAGCAATACTTGAAAAAGAAAGATATCATTTCCTCCATTTACACGGTTTCTCAAAATTCAAATGAAAAAAAGGAGGGGTTGAAATCGATATTGTTATGTCAGAATACCTGTGATAACCCTTATATTTTACTTTAAATTTTGTTTTCACAAGTTTTTTCAGTTTTTCAGACAGTAGTAACGCTAATGATACAGAAAAATAGGAAAGAAACATTTGTTTCAGTTTTTAAGAACTACCTGTGTTCGCGAAGGTAGAATCTACCAATACATGCCGAAATACTCTTTAAAGGAGTATTGATATCTAATGCAGTGCTAATTCATATGGTAAAGTTACTGCCGGTATTCTCCAATTTTCAAAAAAATATTTATTTCTATTTAGTATTAACGGAGCTACTAAAGTGAAATTAATTTAGTGAAATTTTTTATCACCTTATTACAAACTACCATCTTTTAAGAACATAATGCACACAACTCCAATCTCAAAATTAAACTGATTTTCTTACAGTCAGAACAGACTCTGTTAGTAATTTACTTTTTCATATAGATACGCATTGTTTTTTACATTGGCTGCAGTTCGTTTTCCAGCATTCAGTTAGACGCCCATGAGCTCCGTGTCGGACAGGGAAATAAATATAATGGTTTGTCGATGTAAAAAGTATCTTTCAATTTTTGGTAGTTAGGTCGCTTTAGGATCCCCTTAAGTTTAATATTTGTTATATATCATTAAAAAATCATAGATTTCTTTTAGTCAACGACTTTATTAAAAAAGTATAGAGCTAACAGGGAAAATAATTTTGGGTAGTAATGTGAAAAGGGAAAAAGATTAAAAAGCAGCAAACTGTTATATCAGCCTAATTATAATGAATTAAGTGGAAGAGTCAGGGGATTCTACATCACAAACTACGTCACGGAATGGCAAGTCACCAGTTAAGGGTTAATATAAAAATGCTTGTTAAAAAGTATACAAATACTTTCTTTTTATTGATCAAGTGACTTACAGTATCATCCTTCACAATTATGTATTCGGGGTAAGAAGCATATTCCGGCACCTGTTATTTTATTCTTATTTCAATATGCCGGCACATTTGCAAAATTACCCCAGTATTCAAGAAGCTATAATTGCTTAGAATAGTTTATACCCTAAGTAGTAATTCAATAATTAACTCCATTTACCGTTACAGTTTGTACGGCTACTCACATTGAATAAATAAATTAATTATAATGTTATCTCAAAATTCAACACATTATTTTGTATTTTGACGAGTGGAAGAATCACACAAAAAAGAGCAAATTCACCTTACACAAGATAAAATTTCCCAGAAAGAATTTAATACTCAGAAAACGCATTTAAGTAAACAACTTAATACTTTTTATTAGGAAAATGCAAGAAAAAGTATTTATTTGTAGGAATGGATTAATAGTAATAACTAAAGCTGGGCAGATATGCTGTAAAGATAAGGCATATAATATGCACTAAAACATGCTGCAAAAAACTGCCAATATATGCACGAAATATGTAGTAACCTACTGCTATATGCAATAATATATGCTCCAAAAAAATAATATGCACGATATTTTATGCAGTGAATTTTTTTTTGTTCACATAAGTATTTCGGTACATACTAACATTCTAAATAAATCATTAAACAACATTGGTTAAAGTCATATATTAATATTATACAATAAATTACTCAATAAAAAAGAAATAAAATATTACAATGTATTACAGTAAATTATCATATGCTTTTCAATAGTATCTACCAGCAATGAATGCCTTTTATCCTCCAACAAATTCTTATACGCTGAAAATGATCTCTCTACATCGCAAGAACTCAGGGGACAATATTTAAATAAATGTGATAATTCTGAATAAATCTTATCCTCATTAAAGTTATCCAAGGTTTCCGCTTCTCCAATTAATTACGCTGTTAATAAATTTTAACACTTCCAGGCCCTTATTTTTAGTCAATGGTACATTGATTTTTGTGCTAATTTTATTCCCTACTTCATTTTTATTTTTTTTTGTAAATTGTTCTGAAATTTTTCTACAATGCTTATGGATCCGGAAAGGTACAAATTCTGAGTTTCAGGTTTTTTAGTAATAGCTGGAATATCAGCAAAATGAGATTTAACATAATTTAGTTGCACAGTTACTTTTTTATTATTAAAAATTTGTTGGCAATCCGTAATTGATTGGGCACCTTCAGGGTCAAAGGTATTCACGACATTTTTAATATCCGCGTAATTTTTAGCATAGAATAAAGCAGCTTCAGTCCATGTTCCCCATCTTGCCAGAACAAGTTGGGCAGATAGCGGGACATCCGGTAGCATTTCTATATAAATCTGAATTCTAGTTGCCACTTTCAAAAATACCTTTTTGGTGGTAGAAATTAATTCATTTATTAATGGAAATTCCAATCTGATAGCTTCAGCCACTCTGTTTATTCCGTGGGCTAAATATGTGGCATGAATGAGGTGCGGAAAAAAATTTTTCAATTTTTGTCCAGCTTTCACCATGTATGCTGCTCGATCAGTAACCATATACAAAATTTTTTCAGAAGGTATTTTATTTGGTAAAAATAAAAATGAAAGAGTTTCGTTTATAAATCTTGTTATTGTTAAATGATTGGTTTTACTTAATTCCTTTACGGCAAACAAATAACTGGGCGAAGGTTTGCCATCCAATATTCCGACTACGAAATTTGCAATGTATCTTCCACATGCATCAGTAGTTTCGTCTACGCTAACCATATATAATTATGTATATCTTTTTCTCTTATTTTGTTAATGTAGTGATCGTATAATTCTGGAATATATACTCTAGAAACGGTTCTCCTAGACACAATTTTCTTCTTGGTAAAATTTTCAAAAAAGTTTCGGAATTCTGGGACTTCGAAGTTGTAGAAAGAAATATTACATTTTACCATCATGCTGCACAACTCTTTATTGAATGTATTACAATTCTCGGTCTGATTTACGCAATTCGTTAATAACTGTTGACTAGGTCCTGCTTCGTTTGCTAGTAATTTATGCGGGCCCGTATTCATGTGCCGGTCAATTTGAAATTTCCTGGTCGCCATTACCTTTTTTAAATAAAAATATTATTGGTAAATTCAAAATTCAATGTATGATGTATTGCGCAACCGGCAAAAATATGCAATCATTTTTTGCTGAATCACAATTCCATTGTACTTTTACAATAATGATAGATTTAAATAATTAACTCCTAAAATTGTTTCACATGTCTTTTCTTTTGAAATTTTCAGAGAGTAATGTTAAAAAATTACAACAAACTTGAATAAAATTATGTAGCTAGAAACATTCGTGAACTAGATATATCCCCATGCGTGGATTAAGTTTTACACTAACCTGCTTGGAGCAAATTTTGCAGAATACAATGTCTCCGTCAAACGTGAAGCACTTATGTTCTCTAATCCATTGTTTGATTAACTCACTTTGCGAGCGTCCAATTTTAGGCATTGTAACAACACTAACCCACAAGCAACAACAGAACAAAACTGGAATGAATGGTCACTCTACAATTAAAAATTAACCCTACACCTCCACCAGGGTTTTTCCTACCATTAGATATTTATCTGCAAACTAATAAATTGAACGAACCGAACGCTTAACACCATCATTATATCGAAAAATAGTTGTTTTCTTAATATTTTTACCTGCCTGCAAGGTGGAATGATGAAAATAAGACACAAAAATAGCCAGTTTTATGTGAATTACCTGTTAAAGATAAAAGGTTTTGAGTTTAGGATAATTCTACAGAAAAATAACATTTACCAATTTAAAAATAATTTTTTTCTTGAAATAATCATGCAATACATGCATTTTTATGCCCTTACCATCTAAAATATGCACTAACATATGCCATATGCTGTAATCTTGTAATGTATGCAATATATGCAAAATAAAATTTAGCTTTTCTAACTCTAAATATTGCAAATCATGTATTTACAAAAAATCAGCTTGTTATGCTTGATAGAAAAAAACATGCAAATATGCAATTGCCCAGCTTTAGTAATAACTTTTATGACCCATAGAAATTGATGATATTAACTTGCTTACAATCGATAGTGATGATCGTTTTCAAGGAAAAAGTCAAACGAAATCCACCATATTTTCAGATTAAATTTATACAGAATTTACCCCAGGTTTAATTACCCATTGTCCCGAAGAAATAAAAGATGAATTGATTATGATTTCTATTGGCTGCAGAAAAACTTCGAAAAGTAATGAAAACACGGGTAGTACAGGTAGTACTTATTATACCTGAATCAGTGAAAACTGTTGATGATGATGATAGGGACCCTTACTTCGACATTAATGCTTATACACAAAAATCGAACATTTACAATTTTGAAATAACCTCATCCCATCAGTCAAATGAATCAATAATTATTTTACTAGTTGAAGACATTATTGAACCCCCTACAGAGAAGGAGCTGGTAAGCACAGAATCAAATATCAAATTATTACATATTAGATAAAATAAATTCTTATTTTTATCTCGGTAACTATTGGCCAAAAGCAAAAAACTAATGTAATATTTATGTCCTCTGGTTTGGTGATACTCAGCACGGTGCAGACAAAACTCAAAAGTGTTCTTTTGTTTCCGAGTTATTTGACAAAATTTGATAATTTGTCATTTTTGAAGATGCCCTGTACATTTTTTTATTTCCAAAGATCGTAAAAAATATGCTTTATTTCCATAGCGTACTGCTGATTCTAGGAAAAAAATTTAAAAATATATTTAATTAATTTGATTATATGTGAAGTGTGCGATATGGTTAAAAACAAATTTCCTCCAGAGGAAACTTGATCTTAATTTTTTGTATCTTTACTAGTATACCACATTTATAATTAAATACGATCTTTAACAACGAATTTTTTGCTAGCCAACAGTATTCCCAATAATAAAAACCTTTATGAATTTGTGTTTTTTATTAGTAACCAGTTCTTTTAAGTTCAAGTGTAGAAAGTAGATGTTTAACTTTAATAAAAAAGCAATTAAAAGAAAACCAGTAGCTATTAGCTTTCCGTTATTCATTCATAAATAGAAACATGTTGTAGCTAGATATAACGTCTGAAATATGCCTATATCTGGTTAAAATACAGTCGAAAAAAATGTTAAAATTTTTAAAACAAATTGATGATGATGTCATAACTCGAAAACAGTTGAAGGTTTGAAATATAATTTAATGTAAAAGTATGTATTTTTTGGAAATAAAATCGACGTGCTCGAAGAGTTAGCCGAAATATAATTTTGTTTCGATTTTAATGAATTTATGCCACCGTTGTCAGGGACTCATTGTTTATAAATCCAGTTTAACCCTTCCGTGACCGTGCGGGGTAACTCAGTTACCCCAGAATTCATTTTTTTTTAATATTTTCTAAAATAATGTATTCACGGCATTGCCCGTTCATGTATGCCTCCAATAAACATTAGCGTAGGTTAATACATCATATTTGTTAGTAATTTTGATTTTTAGAAATATTTTTTTAACTTTTTCATCCCATACCAAATAACCAGAATAGCACCCACCCGTAAATATTCCTCAAAATGCTGCAAGTACAAGGTGCTCATTCTGTCCTCGAAAACATGACGGAAAGTAAAAAATATCACATATGCGGAAAAACAATCTGCAATGTCCATCGGAAGGAAATAAAAAAATAATTTTGTCTTGAATGCGAACAGTTGGAGAATTAATCATTTTACATTTACTTCATTTATTTAGAATATATAAATTTTTTTATAAATTTGTATCGTCAGTAAATCAAATACTTAGGAGAACTGCTTTGTTGCATTTATTTTGACTTGTAATATCTTTAAAATAAATATAAAACAAGTAAAGTACCAAAAATTTAAAGAAAACCATGGGGTAACTGAGTTACCCCGCACGGGCTGCCACGTAAATTCCATTAGCACGGTCACGGGCGGGTTAATCGGATTATTTAAATTTATTGGCTTCTCGAACATAAAACGGATCTAAAATGTTCCGTCAACAACTAAGCATTTCAAATTTGCCACTCTCCACTCGAAGATTTAATGATTTCTTCAATCTGGCAGTCCCCTGTTCTAATGTAATATTACACCATAATGAAGGCGATGTTGCCGTCATTTTGGAGGTGACAAGAGGCAGTCTGCATACCGGAGGTGACTTTGTATTGGGCGTAGCAAATTCATAAGCGACGCCAGCGCCAGCGGTATATACTCGAACTAAAAGACCGTTTTGTAGATACGGGGGGTCAAAATCACCTCCAGGCAATTTTTCGGGAATGGACTCCTGAGCACATCTAGTATCAGAAAACTTAACAACTATGGCGATACGTTGTCTCCTCCGAAATCGGAAGTGACAACGAAATTTTGGAGGTGACTACGTTAAGAACATACCCATTTTGGAGGTCATATTAACCTTGTATGAATATATATATATATACAGGGTGTTTTTTAATGTGTCCGATATTTCACAGCACAAATCCTCAAGTATTTCTAAGATAAAAAGTTCATATAAACTTGTAGTCAAAAACGTTTCGTTTCGAAGATACAGCGTGTTAAAGTTTTATTTTTATTTTCATTTTTTAGATCTGCCTCTCTCATTTTTTAAGAAAATCGAACGAAATTTGGTATACTCAATAGTTGTTACAATATCGACAACGCAGACTTATTACTGTTTAATATAATCTACAGGGCGATGGTTTTTTCGGGGCCATAATACTTTTACCCCCCAGAACTTTCTTTTACGGCGACACTGACTTACACCGTTTATAATTAAGTTTCCAGTCCTCTTTTGAAACTTTTTGATGTCTTGTATTTTTTTCGTACGTGTGACCGTTTTCGAATTATTTACCTAGATATCCATTCATGTATGATAAAAATAATAAGATTGAATTTAAATAGTCCTGACAATCAAGTAAGCCGTAAATGATCGGATGGAGTAATGTAACCTGTAATAAGGTAATAAAAGGATCAAGTAGGCTAGTAAGTTTATTCTGTAGTTGTTTATTTAAATGAGAGAGACAGATGTAAAAAATGAAAATAAAAATAAAACTTTAACACGCTGTATCTTCGAAACGAAACGTTTTTGGCTACAAGTTTATATGAACTTTTTATCTTAGAAATACTTCAGGATTTGTGCTTTGAAATATCGGACACTTATTAAAAAACACCCTGTATATATATATATATATATATACAGGATGTCCCTAAATTGCCTTAAAAGCTTCAGGTAAACTTTTTCTACTACCGATATAAACGTCAAAATTGCAAACAGGAACACTTCCTACCGCGCTTAGTTTCCTCATAAGAGCCAGTTAAAGAATCTAAAACTTGGCAACACTGGTGAAACTACTTAGAAAAGACTAAAATCAGTAGGCCAACAGTTGAAAGGTTTAAAATAAAAATTAGGATACACTGCTTTGTAAAAAAATAACTTATTTCACAGAACACGTTCAAAATTTCTGCCATCAACTTCACGGCATTTGACTGCCCTTGTAACGATGGCCTGTTGGACACGCTGGAGCATTGCTTCATTAACGGTTGCTGCTCCTTCACGAATACGAAGTACTAGCTCTTCTTCATTTTCAGTTGGCGTCGCATACACCATGTTTTTCAAATTACCCCACAAGAAGAAATCCAGTGGTATTAAATCTGGGCTTCTTGGAGGACAGACCACTGTGCTTCCGCGACCGATCCATTTTCTTGGATAAAATTCCCTAAGCCAGTTTCTCGTTCTAGCCGCATGATGGGATGGCGCGCCGTCTAACTGCATCCACATATCGCGGCGAGCCAATAAAGGGATACCTTCTAACAATGTTGGGAGTTCGTCGTTTAGAAAATTCATGTAATTATTAGTATTCAATTGTTGAGGTAGTACAAAGGACCTACCAATTTGTTATCTACGATTCCTGCCCATACATTGACCGAAAACCTAACTTGATAATTACCTTCATACATAGCTTGGGGATTTTCATGGGCCCAAATATGTTGATAGTGGAAGTTAAAAATGCCATTTCGTGTAAAAGTGGCTTCATCTGTCCATAAAATATTATTTGCAATTCTTGGGTTTCTTCTATGTTGTAAGAACCAGTTGCAGCAGGTAATGCGTTTTTCATAATCTTCTTCTAATAAATGTTGCGCCCTGACTTTATGGTAGCGCTAAAGGCCATCATCCTTTATGATCTTGTGAACAGTGGTTTTCGGAATTGCTATGTGGCTTGGATGGCTTCTATTAGGAAAACGCTGAGCGTAAACCCTAGTAGCCTCATTGCGGTTTCCCTCACATTCCGCAAGAATCCAAATCATATCCACTTACTCGTTTACAGCATACGCCATAATGATCGTCAAGACACAAGTGAACTCAATAACACGAATTAAAGGCGAATTTAATGCAGAATTCGTAATGTCAATTCAAAATTGAGATACTTGACACACGTGTCAAAACGCAAACAACAGATGTTCGAAAATTTTATCACAGTACCCATGCACCTGCATTGTTGTCAAATTGTACTTTTACCAAAAGTATGATTTTTAACAGTACTTCCAAACGAAGAACTAAATTGCTAATTCAATGTTAATTAGCGATTTTGAATTAATTTAGGTTTCCTCGTTAAGCAAATACATGTTTTACTTAATTTCTTATAACCATTTGGTTAAAATTCTGCACTAAAGATATGAACTTTAACACCATCGTACAAGATAACTAAGCTGCAGAGCAAATTTTTTCTTGCAGTTTTGTCTTAAGAATTCTTAAAGGAAAAAGTTTACCTGAAGCTTTTAAGGCAATTTAGGGACGCCCTGTATATGTACAGGGTGCTGTATATATACAGGGTGTCCAACGACGTGAGGTCACTACTTCGTGTAGGTACGTAATCTTTAGACCAAATATAGTTACAAATTCTAATAAAGTTATGCCCTAAAGTAAACCGTTTTCAAAATACAGAATGTTAAATTATTATTTATTAAATAATTACAATTTCAGAAAAGCCAACATTTATTTTTATTTTAGTTGTAATTCACTATGATCAATTCACTACTATCAACCGTTTTCAAGATACAGCGAAATTATTTACGCAGAATAGGAGTGCATAATCATATTTATCACGTCTGCTATGGAAGTGGATAAAACAACATTTAGTTTTTGTAAGTTTCAATATTGTTATTGTTGTTGTTGGAATATGTATACCAACGCGGAAATCGCAGATATGCATTTCGTGTTAGGTAAGGCCAATGGTAATTCTTATGAGGAACGTCGCTTGTATGCCAAAGTATTTCCGAACCGGCCACTTGTGTGACAAATTTTTTACAAATTTGCATCAATATTTATCTGAAGTTAGCGCTTTTAAACCAAGAAACTGTGGTGGTGGTCGGCCTAAATCCGTTTCTACTCCTGAAGCGGAACTTAATATTTTAAGATGGATTGAAGAACATCCAGGTATCAATACTAAAAGACTTTCTGTCCAAACAAATATTAATGCTTCCATAATTTGGAGAATGTTACGTGATGAGCTATTGTACCCATACCATATACAAAGGGTACAGGTTCTTATTGTGTCTGATTATGTTGCACGTCTGGTGTTTTGCCGATGGGCACCAACAAGAGTTGCGGAAAAGGTAAACTTTGTTAGTGCAGTCTTATTTACTGACGAAGCTAAGTTTCACAAGAAATGGCATTTTTAATTTCCACGACAGCCAGGTTTGGTCAGATGGTCAGACCCTCATGCTATTCATGAATCGAATCATCAACGACGATTTTCAATTAATGTTTGGCGTGGTGTTTTTGGGTACCATATGGTAGGACCTTTTTGTCTTCCGAACCGTTTGACTGGCCAATTGTATCTTGACTGTTTGCGTAATGCCTTGTCACTATTGTTAGAAGATGTATTCCTCATTCATAGAATGAATATGTGGTCGATGGACGATGGGGCATTTTCCAATCATGGTCAGAAATTTCCTAAACGAAAATTACAACGGCAGATGGATAGAGGGCCAGGGGGTCCAGTTGTCTAGCCACCTATATCTCCTGACTTCAATCCGCTCGACTTTTGTATTTGGGGATACCCCCTAAGTCGTTATGGTTAAACACGATGGGGCACCAGCACATCAATGTCTTCGTTCTAGAGCTTGGCTTAACGCACATTTTCCGGGAAGATGGATTAGAGTAGGAGAACCCGTAGTATGGCCACCGCGTTCGTCGGACCTGACTTCATTAGATTTTTATCTTTGGGACCACATGAAACAGATTGTTTATGCAACTGAAGTGCACACGATAGAAGAATTACGCCAAAGAATACAGCAGGCTGCCGATATTATTAGGAATAACCCAGCAACCATATTAAAAACGCAGCGATCTCTTCTGAGACGTGCGGCTTTGTGTATCGAACATTTTGAACATTTCTTGTAAATAAAACAATAAATATGTATTAAGAAAAGATTTATTTCATAAAATTCATTGAACTAAAATTTAAGCCACATAAATTATGAAATAAACAATGTTTCGTAAACGGTTACGTTTAGGACATATGTTTATATGGACTTTTCAACTCTAAATAAGTTCAGGAATTCATCTTTGAAATATTGTCGGAACGTTTTGGGACACCCTGTATATTGTCTCGCCTTAAAACATACATCTATATCGGAAACTTTATAAAAAAATTGGTTTGAATACATAATTAAGATACATAAACTAAAGTTTTTTTTGCTCCATTTAATTTATCTTGGTTCGTACTTTTCTTTCCAGTTTCTCAAATTTTCTGATAATAAATATCACCGTAGCTGACTAATATGGTTGATAAAACTAATGCTCAAAATTCATCATAAATAAAAAATTCTGATTCATAAAAGTTTGCATGTTTTCACTTTCATTTCTGCCTAATTATTTATTAATTCCTGGTCATCGATTTTTTCAGCTACTTGAGTTGATTGATGAACAGTTTTCAATTTGATAATCAATCTTGCTTCATACCGCTTCTCAAATATTTTTAAATTAATTTCATTTTTGTGAACGATCTCTTACTGGACTGTAGCTTTTGAATTTCTATTCTGAAAGAGTTTATCAATAATAATAACTGTATTTCCAATGCATTACGAAAATCTTCTTCATAGGTTTTCTGTATTTTTGAAATGTTACTGATTTCCCTATTTGACAATGTTGACAATCTTCTTTGTATATGCTCTGTGTTTTTTCACATACCTTGTATATCCTTATTTACTCCACTGTATGTACTTCAGGTAGGAAATTTAACCAGTGTAGTCAAAATATCTTGCTAATTTTAAAACGTTTTAAGTTATAATATTCAAAAACGCAGAAATATAATGTCTTTCCAGACATGTTGCTGTATTTGATAAGGATTGATTTTCAAAGCAGTGTAAAAATACAGTAAAATCAACATACGTTTGCGATATATGTGGACTTAATTTAATAAAATCTTTTCATCTTATTACAACTTATTATCCTTTAAAATCATGATCCACTTAACCTCAATCTTAATATCAAGATTTATCTAATTTTTTTACACTTTGAACCAACCCCTGTCGAGACTCTGCAACGAATGCACTTTGTGGTATATTATATGCACTGGTTTTTACATTGGCGGCACTTTCCAGCATTCAGGTAGACGATCATAAGCTCCAAGAGAGGCAGAAAAGAGAACGTAATGGGTTGCCGACGTAAAAGGTTATATCTAATTTTAAATTGATAGATCGATTTAGGATCCCCTTCAGTATAATTAAATACTTCTGAATCAATTACATATTACTAGAACTGAGTATAATACAAAAACTTGGTTTAAGTAAAAATTAGTAAACAGCGGTTACTACTTTAGTGTTTGGACATGGAAGTCAATTCCAGCTATGTAATGTTTGCTTATAACAATGTTTATATTGTTGGCGGTTTTCACAATAAAGATATTAAAAAATGTTTCACTATGAATTGTCCATTCAAGACAATCTATACTTAAACATTCACTCTATGTTTGATTGTCAAAAATCCTACCTTTTACAAAAAGTAATTTTCTAAAATGGCCATAGTCTTACCGGAAGTTCTAGCATTAGAACTAATCCTGCTAGTATTTTTTGAAAATTCTTACTTTATTGTCTAGTTACTCCTAGGTCGGTTATTAAATTGACTTGAATTTGAAATTAATTGGTAAGGCTTAGGCATAAGAAATATAGTGTGCAAAAGCATTCTCACGAAGTATGAAAATGCTCCAAAATAAAATAAAATGGCTTTCTAAAACAGCTCTTAATGTATTATAGAAGCTCGTCTTTAAGACGCCTAAAAATTTTCTAAATTTCGAGTTTTAATTTCTTCATTGATTATCTATATAAATTTATTTATTATTCCTTGTGTATAGAATCATAACGTAAACAAAAATTTGAAGGAATTAAACAACTATGAATTTCAAAAATGTCTAATGTTCTAAAAATATATTTTTTGAAAAAGGTGTTAAAGACGGTCACAAATTGTGTGACGTGTTAAAGATTTAAAAGACCTACAAATATATTTTCAATTAATGGCGAAACTTGTCTACAAGGATTTCCATAAATATTTTAAATTGTACGTTTACTGGCCTGTAAGATACTTGTTTCTGCAAGAAAATATGTAAGCTAGATATCATTGTATAGCTATTTTTACCTGTATTTAGAATGCGAAACAAACAATATGGCTATTTTTGTAAAAATCAGAATATAGTATTACTTATACTGCTTGTGTCTATGTAAGTTTGCTTTTATGCTCTAGTAGCATACACTCACAACTAAAAATATATGCCTCCTCGTTTTTTCCACAACGGCAACAGGAAAATGTGTAAGGCGGAATGTCTGAATTCAAGTTCAAGTTCCTACGTTCAAAATTGCGGCCGGATTTTTAGAAAATATAGATTTTGTTGGAGGCTTATTTAATCTGTAAATTAGCCAAACTTTAGATTATTTGAAAGCCTTTTACTAGACGTAACAATAGCTGACGCTAAAACAGCAATATTTACGATGATTAACGTTTTTTCTAAAATTCATCAGTAAATACACTTCTCAAAACAATTAACGGAAACGGATATTTAACAACGTTAATAATAAAGAACCGGCAATTAAAATAACGCCTACAAATACTTCTATATTTCAACTGCAACCTTTTTAAACAAAGACTCCGAACGCCTTTGCTTGTTTGCGCAAGTTCTACTGCGATCGTCGATGCGGACGATAAATTACAAAGTGGATGTGTGCGAATAAGTATAGAAATCATTAATGTTTACACTTTATTATTCATTAATTGTTACTAAAAGTAAAAGTTAATAAGGCGTATGATCTCCACGAACAGCTAAAAGGCCTTGACATCTTGTTGGCATGAATTGAGTCAAAGAGCTCTTATGGAATCGTATCCAATTCGTCTCTGAGAATAATTTGAGACTTCCGGAATTGTATGTGGTTGCATATTTCAGGACGGAACACGACTTCCTAATGCATTGCGTGCAGGTTCGGTCGGATTACCATCAAGGGAATTTTCAGGCTGGTCCATTCTATTGATTACCATTACATCACCGGTTGTCCACGATGTTTACTCATTGTAGACGACCATTATCATCCAAAATATGAATTGTTCTCCCACTGCTGCTGCGTACGGAAGAAAAATGGGTCGCAGAATCTTATCCAGATACCTTAGGGCAGTAAGAGATCCATTCTGAATTATATAAAGACCCGCATGACCTAAATTATCCTGGCCCATACCATCACACCACCTTCTTCATATTAGGGCTATTCCCGGAAAAAATGTGGATTACTTCGTCTTCCGGGTTCACCCCAAATTAAAACACACTTACTATCTGATTGCAGAGTGAATCTTGACTCGTCACTAAACAACAATCGTCTACAGCAGGGATGAGTAACCATTTTTTACAATGGGCCAACTAAAAATTTAAAAATGTTGTGCGGGCCCGCATATAAGAAACGTATTAAAATATGAACACTAGGTGATAAATTCAAATTATTTCGTTATTAATAAAATGGACAAAATAACAACTCCATACAAAAAAAAACACAAATAAAACATATAATAGTAGCATAAAAAAATCAAAAAGTAATTATTACGGGGAAGAAATCTTAAACAAATAAGAAGTTTGGCATTGCTTCTTTGCAACCAATTGGTCTTCACAGGGTGTATCAAAAACAGGTACAAATATTAAATCCGATGGTAGATTACAATATATATATATATATATACAAACTAGAAAAAATATTTCTTTGTCAATGGGACCCCTAAGATATGAGAAAATAATAATTGAAAATTTGACTCAAAATTGTTTGAATACCGCAGAATAATAACGAAAATTTGAGTTCAAAGACATGTTATGCAAAGAAGAGTAAGGTAGAAGTGCAAAAAACTTTCTTATCACCTGCCACAAACCAATACTATTAGGTAGGTCAGTAATTTCTATTCAGTCTGTTGTTGAAGCTGGAAAGCAGTGTTTCTACCAAAATGGAATATTTTACGAGCATTGAACTTACTGATGTTGTTCTTATTTACGGGGAAGCTTAAGGAAACGCTCTAAGGGCAAGGCAAATGTGAGCGATATCCTCAGCGCCGCATTCCAAACAGCCGTGCATTTACTACCACAGTCCAACATTTACGGGATTATGGCACGTATCAACCACAAAACCATCATCGCGGTCGTTCAAGAGCAGAAAGGGTCGTTAATGTAGAACAGCATGTCTTGGAATTAGTTGAGGAAAGTCCTAGTGTTAGCACTAGAAGACTTGCGCTACAAACTGGCGTTTCCCATTCTACGGTTTGGCGGATTTTGCGGGATCAGGGACTATACCGTTACCACGTTCAACGCGTTCAAGGTTTGCAACCAGCTGATTATGTACGTCGGCACGATTTGAGTGAATGACTTCTTCAAAAGTGCAATTTCTATGAAATCGGAACTGCTTTAAAATATATTCATTATTTTTTGTAATTTAATTGCCTTTTTTCTAATTTAACACATAGAAATATATATTTCAAAAGTTAAAAAGTAAAGCTTTGACGGGCCGCACGAAAAAATGAGCCGGGCCGCGTGTTGCTCATCACTGGTCTACAAGCATTCCGGACCCAATTCTTGTGCTCCTCTGCCTACATTCTGCGGCTTGCAGTAATTGGAATTCAAATCAGTGTTCTTCGAGCATATAGGCCGATATCATGAAAACGATTTCCTATTGTGTGTGTTGATACCAACCTTCCAGTAGCAGCAGCAGCAAAACTTACCCCAAGCTGGGTTACATTAAGACTTCAACCTTGTTCTTGTTTGCACCGAACAGTTCCAGTTTCCAAAAAGCAATTACAAAGTCAAGAAATTACACTTAGGCGTACTCCAAACACTTGTGCTATAGATTGCTGTGTTCGTCCACCTTTTAATCGACCTATGACCACCCCAAGCATCTAATTCAGGTACATCACGGTGCTACTCCATTCTTAATAGCAACTAAAATTAAAAATTACAAATTACCAGTAGTAACCAAGAAAGTGAAAATCTGAACTGTAAACAAAGAGCGTGTTGATGCGCGCTTCACTACCCTCCAGCGACGATAGTGTTTTAATTTGCAGAAACAAATAAAAACGCCACAAAGCATTCTGTGTCTTTATTTAAAAATGTTACGGTTGAAATATAAAGTTGATTGCAGGTGTTTTTCTAACTTGTATTTTTATTATTAATGTTGTTAAACATCCAGTAATTGTTTTAAGCAGTGTATTCAATTTGTGAACTGGTTTGATAGTAATCCGCTGTGGTCAAGATATTTTAAAAAAGTATTTTTACACATGAGTAAACTTGCACAATGTTGTACAAACATTTAGAAATATGGTCTTCAATAGCAATATTACCATAAAAATTAAATTTTATTTTGTTTATATGAATAGTAAGCTATAGAGGGGACCGCGATAGAGTAGTGGCCGTAGCGCAGGGCTACAGAGTTATTCTACCACACTGGCTCAGATCCTGAGCACTGCACTATCCCAGGGTGTTTGTAGTGTCGTGGATGTAGTTGGGGTATGGGATTTTTCAAAGGAGGTGCATGTTCGACCTGTGAATATCAGAAAATATGCCGAACCGGGATAAGCTGGATGGGATGGGAATCATGGAATTGCATTTGGCAACTCCTAGATTAAAAAAACTAAGGTGCAGCAACCGTAGTGTGTGAAACATGAACACCATTATGTAGCCTTTTTAGTAAACTGAAGCGTGAGAGAATTACCTATTATTATGATACCGTTATTGTTTTTAAGAGTTCTATAATCTACCATTCGGAGTTCTCTTCAAAGTAAGACGATTTACGAAAATTGCACTGCGCAAGCACTAGATAAGTAGGTCTGAAAGTTTGCTATTTTCACTAAGAATAAGTGATACTAACTGGAAAACCAGCTCTAACTTTCGCGCAGTAATTTTTTAATTCTGCGCTATTCAAAAAAAAAATGCTGTTCTAATCTACTCAGCATATGTAGATGTTCATTTTTTTTAAATAAAAACTTACAGTGGCATCAGTATGGAGATGCAGATCGCATTGAGTGACATTAACTGTTTGACTGATTTTAAATTTTTGTGCACTGTTTCAACAGAATATCTCTGTGGTTATAGTTATAACCACAATTTTTTTTCGTAAACCTAGCTTACATGTGCTGCATCAATATAGCCAAAAGCTGTTAATGTTAATTTACTCGTTAAATCCGTTAATGCGCCTGAGCTTCCGTCCAACCTGTGATTATTAACCATTTACAATGACGCTTCGAATGACGTGTTTCGTCCGCACGCGTTGTTGGTTTTTCTATAATCGCTGATTTTAAATTGATATATCGGTTTAGCATCCTCTTCATTATCACCAAAAGCGATGGGCCTCTAAGGCCTGTGAAAGCTTCATAATAATAATTAAAAAAAAACTTCTGAATCAATTATTACATGATCTGAGTATAATACAAACACTTGGTTTAAGTCAAAATTAGTAAACAGCAATTATTAATTTTCTGTTTGAGCAGGGAAGTCAATTCCTGTTAATTAATGTTTGCTTCTGTTGTTGACGGTTTTCACAATAAAGATATTAAAAAATGTTGTTTCACTATGAATTGTCTTCCATTCAGGATAATCTATTCCCATCACAATCGCTCTATGTTTGGTTACCAAAGTAGCCTACTTTTCCAAAAAGTAATTTAAGTAATTTAACATGGCAATGGGCGGGCGTTCTAGTTTTTTTGAAAATTTCGGCTTTAACGTCCTGTTACTCCGAGGCCAGTTATTAAATTGACTTGAATTTCAAATTAATTGAGAAGGCTTAGGCATAAGAAATATAGTGTGCCAAAGCATTTTTACGAAGTAACAAATTTATCCAAAATAGAAAAAAAAAGGGTTTTCTGAAACAGCTCTGGGAAATACCTATTATAGAAGCTAGTTTCTAAGATGTCTAAAAATGTTTCAAAATTTAGAGTTGTATGTTCCTTGTTCATTAGGTACCCATTGATTTGATTTATACGAGTATTACACTTAAATTTGTTTAATATCCCTTGTGTATAGAACCATAACGTAAACAAAAATTTGAAAGAATTAAACAACTGTGAATTTAAAAAATGTCTAATGTTATAAAAATAGTATTTTTGAAAAAGACGTTGACGACGTTGAAAAATTGTGTGACGTACTAACGATTTAAAGTCCTATAATTGTATTTTTATTTAATCGCGAATCGTGTCTATTAGGCTTTCTATAAATATTCAAAATTGTAGGCTTACTGGCCGGTAAGATCCTTGTTATTGCAGGAAAATATGTAAGCTAGATATCATTGTAAAGCTATTTTTACGTGCTTTTAGAACGCGAAATAAACAAAGCGTAAACTTAAAAATAAAAACATCTCCCTGCTCGTTTTTACCACAACAGTAACAGGAAATTGTGTAGGGCGGAATTCAAGTTGATTGCATTTTCCGAAGTTTCTACGGTCAAAATTACGGCTGCTATGACTTTTAAAAAATATAAATTTTACTGTAGGTTTATTTAATCTGTAAATCTGCCTGACATAAACTTCAGCATATTCGAAAACCCTTTACTAGACATAACAATAAGTGACACTAAAACATTAATATTTACGACGATTAACGTTTTCTTCTAAAATAAATCGGTAAATACACTTTTGAAAATAATTAGCGGAAACGAATACTCAACAACATAAATAATAAAAAACCGGCATTTAAAATAACATCTGCAAATACTTTTATATCTTAATTGCAAAATTTTAAACAAAAACACCGAACGTTTTTGCTTTTTTGCGCATGTTCTATTGCGATCGTATGCCGTATGATCTTCACGAACAACTAAAAAGCCTTGACATTTTGCTGGCACGGATTGAGTCAAATGATCAAGGAGCTTTTGTGGAATCATATCCAATTCGTCTCTGAAAGTAATTTGAGCTCTCTAATTGTATGTGATGGCATATTTCGTACCTCAACACGTCTTCCAAATGCATTGCGTGCATGTTCGATCGGATTACCATTAGGGTAATTTTCTAGCCGGTCCATTCGATTGATTACCATTACATCATCAGGTGTCTAGTTTGCTCGTGGTAGACAACCATTATTATCCAAAATATGAATTGTTCTCCCACTGCTGCTACGTACGGAAGAAAAATGGATCGCAGAATCTTATCCAGATACCTTAGGGCAGTAAGAAATCCATTGCCAATGATATAAAGATCCGCATAACCTCTTGTAAGTATCCTGGCCCATACCATCACACCACCTTCTTCATATTGGTGCTGTTCTCGGATAAAATGTGGATTACTTCGTCTTCCGGGTTCACCCCAAATTAAAACACACTTACACTCTGATTGCAGAGTGAATCTTGACTCGTCCCTAAACAGCAATCGTCCGCAGTCATTATGGTCTCACTTATTATATTCATCTGCCTACAATCTGCGGCTTCTTTTATAATTGGTAATAATTGGAATTCAAATCAGTGTTCTTCGAACATATAGGCCGATATCATGAAAACGATTTCCTATTGTGTGTGTTGATACCAACCTTCCACTACCAGCAGCAAAACTCACCCCAAAGCTGGGATACATTAGGAATTCGACCTTGTTCTTGTCTTCACCGAACAGCTCGAGTTTCCAAAAATTGCACTTAGACTACAGCTTGCTGTGTTCGTCCACCTTCCAATTAACCTATGTGCCCCCCCCCCCTTAAGCCTCTAATTCAGTCGTATCATGGTGTTGCCCCACTCTGAATTGCAATTAAAATTAAAAATTACCAGTAGTAACCAAGAGAGTAAAAATCTGAACTGTAAGCAAAGAGTAATAATAATATAAATATTCATATTTTCATAATCTATGTTTACATTGGTGTTAATGGTAAGAAATATAAAAAAAAATTAAATTGTCGCAAAGAACAAACCGTATTAGATCAACTCAGTCGCTATTCTTCCTCCACTTTTAATATTGGCATACAAATTAATTGCAATTGCAACAAATTATCAGATATGTATTTAAAACTTCGAAATTTTAAATTAACCTACACTTATCGGGTTACTTAAAAAACTGCTGTTTAGAACAAAATCAATTTAATACATTAGAGAAATACACTATCTGCTTTGCCATTCTAATATACTTAACTTAAAATGTACGAATTGACATGTTAGTGATGATTGATTATGGTAAAGTAGAACACAACAAGAAATATGCGATTTGTTTAATATATTACAACCAAACAGTAATCCCGTTACATATGTAGTCTAGAACTAGTAGACTTCGTAAGAAAGAATTAGACAAACTGAATATATCAAAGATCAAAGGTAAGCTAAAGTAGCATCAAACAAAAATCCATCTCTCACATACCCTGAATATCAGTCAATCTCTAGTAAGAAAAGTATTAAATAAAGAAAAATACTAGATGGAAATATGCAATTTTATTTAAGCAGCAGGATTTGCTAATAAAGTCAGTTTTTATTGGAATGGTAAAATAAATGATGAAAGACACTGGTGTGATAACAATTCGTATTGGATGTCACATGAACAATATGCCCAGAAAATAAACGTGTGGGACGCAATTTGTAGACAACGAATTGTTGGTACTTTGTTTATTTTCCAGAACAACAACAAATCCGTATTTGCAGCTTCTTCAAATTAATATCCTTCCAGGTCCATCTACGCTCTTTACAAACAGAAAGATGAAGTATCAAATGGCAGAATACGGTTCCAGCTATGCGGCTTAAAACAACTAACAGGTATTTAACAACTTTAACAACAATTATAAACAGGCAACCAAAATAACACCTGAAAATATTTTTATATTTCAACTGCGACGTTTTGAAACAAGAAACCGAACGCTTTTTGTTGGATTTAAATTTATTTGTGCATGTTCTAATGGGATCGTCATATAAACTATTAAGTTGATATGTACACTTTATTATTCATTAATTTTTACAAAAAACAAAAGTTAATAATGCTTATGATCTCCACCTACCGCTAGAAAGGCTTGACATCTTGTTGGCATGGATTGAGTCAAATTATCGAAGAGTTCTTGTGGAATCACCTTCCACTTCTCTCTGAGAACAATTTGAAGTTCCAGAATTATACGCAGTGGCAACAGGTCTCCCGAATGCGTCCTATGCATGTTCAATCGGCTTACCATCGGGGTAGTTTACAATGGGGCGTAACAGGGCCATTTTGAGTAAAATAAAGATGCATATGTCCTCCAGTATGTAAGCCGGTTTATACCATCACACTGCCATCTTCATATCGTGCCTATTTCCGAACAATTTGTGGATTATTGCGTGTTCCAGATTCACGCCAAATTAAAATACGCCCATTATCTGGTTTCAAAGTGAATCTTGACTCAGCAAACAACACTAGTCCCCAGTCATTAAGGTCCCAATATCTATGCTTTTGCCCACATTCTGAGGACTGTTGTATGATTTGCAGTAAGTGGAATGCAAACCAGTGGTTTGCGATCATATAGACTCTATAATTCACTCTATATAATCGCAAACCTATATTATACAGATTGTCTCGATTTTTTTTGAAACATAGCAATGAGTGCAACAAGGACAGACCGTAGGAGATGAAAGGTGGGGAATTTAAGTATCTATGGTTATTATGAAAATCAATTTAACATATGACATTAAATTAAATTTAATACGGTCAAGGAATACTATTTGTTGGTGTCCATGGATACTTATTTTCCCTTCCCCAAACCCTATATATCATTTCTCTATCTTTTATCCCACCTCCTTGTTGCACTCATGTATTTCCTATGTTTCCAAAAAAACAGAGACGATCTGTATACCAATCTCATGAAGACTACTTTTTATTGTTTGTATTGATACTAGCCTTCCAGTAGCAGCAGCAAACTTACCTCGAAGCTGGGTTGCATTAACAGTTCGATTTCTACATGCAAGTTGCAAGGGGTAACGATCATCTCTTGGTGTTGTTTCTGCTGACCAACCTTATCATTGTCTTTGCCGAACGTCTGCAGTTTCCAAAAGGCAATTTCAAAGTCGAGAAATTACACTTTAGCTCACCCCAAACACTTGGGGCAACAGGTTGTTGTGTTCGTCCACCTTCCAATTAACCAAAAGCGTGTTGACGTGCGCTTTACTACCCTCCAGCGACGATCGTCTTTCAATTTGCAGAAACAAATGAAAACGCCACAAATCTTTCAGTTTCTTGTTTAAAAATGTTGCAGCTGAAATATAAAATTAAATTTTAACTGACTGGTATTTTAATATTAATGTTGTTAAATGTCCACTAATTGTTTTGAGTAGTGTATTCCATTTGTGAATTGCCTTGATACTAAGCCGCTGTTGTCAAGATGTATTCAAAGAAGTCCTTTTACACATACGTAAACCTGCAGAATTTTGTAGAAATAGTTAAAAATATAGTCTTCAATAGCAAAATTAGCATAACAATTAAATAAAACACCCTCAATCTAAGAGTATATACTCGTAAAGTTTTCAGAATTGTTGCTCGTCAAAAAAATCGTGCTAATATTGTTGTAGCCTCGCCAGAACATTATTTTCGCATTGCAGTTGCAATCCCCCTTCTCGATGATTTCGTAGACCAACTGACTTAAAGATTCGCAAATCACCAAAAAACGCTTTCGTCATTTCATTTCTTATTATACAGGGTGTTTCGGAGTTGCACGGCACTATTTTAGGGATGTGTTCTCCAGCACGAAATAAACAAAAAAGTTCATACCAACGTAGTATGTCTCAAATTAATATATTACCGAGATATTGAAAATTAAAGATAAATAGCTAAAAGTCCGAAATTATCAAGTAGTCGTCAATTGCATATCGTTTATTTTGTTAACAGTTGATTAAACATCTGTCCAAAAATCTGTTGATCTGACTAGTATTAAGTAACCTGTTTTACTAGTTTATGCTCATTTTCGTGTGAGTTAATAGTACTTTGACGGCTCTTCAATTTGTTATTGTGATGGGAGACAACACAAATTTGATCAGTTTTGCAGAACAAACAGACATTCTCTTAATTTATGGCGAGGTACGTAAAAATGGCGCTGCTGCTGTTCGAAGATACAATGAAACATTTCCCACTAGAAGGATACCAAATCGTAAAACGTTTGAAGCCATTGAAAGACGTCTTAGGGACACTGGCACGCTAAAGCCTGAACGAATAAACGCTGGTGGGCAAAGATTTCGACGAATTGCAAACGTTGAAGAAGGGATACTCAATATTGCTCAGTTATCTCCTACTACTAGCACCAGAAGATTGTCACTTCCTTTCAATGTATCATGTACAAGCGTATGGCGAACATTGCGTGAGCAACAATTGTATCCATTTCACGTTACGCCTGTGCAAGATCTGTTACGAAGATTATAACAAGCGCAGAAATTTTTGCCAATGGTTAATTCGACAATGCACACGAGATCCTATTTACTGAGCTGCCTGCTGGTTACCGATGAATCATGTTTTCCAAGAAATGGTATTACCAATTTTCGAAACACCCGTACTTGGAACGAAGAAAACCCTTATAAGACTGCTAGTATGCATTACCAACATACCTTTTCATTAAATGTCTGGTGTGGTCTTCTTGGTGACAATCTCATCCGCCCCTTTTTTTTACCAACAAGGCTTTCAGGAATATCTTATTTGCATTTTTTGCAAAAGGATCTGTATGACCTTCTAGAAGACGATATGTTTGTATGAACTTTCTTGTTTATTTCGTGCTGGAGAACACATCCATAAAATAGTGCCGTGCAATTCCGAAACACCCTGTATATCATAATGTAATTAGTCTATCTCTTGCAATATCTACGAGTATATTATTTTAAAAATCCTTGAAACATAGCCCATATCGACAGCTACACCAGAGAAGTCTTTTCAACAGTGAGACGCGTAAAAAGGTATATACGAAATTGAACTGGTCTAGAGCGGCTAACAGGCCATGCCCTATTGAGCTTTCATAGAAAAATAGCAATTGATCCAGAAGAGGTGTTAAATCGTTTTGCGAGAGAAAAACAGAAATGTGGAGCTTATACTATAACTACGAATGTATTCATTTTGTATTTCCCCGTAGTAGTCATTAAACTATATGTAAATTATTTGTCTTATCCTCCCCTCCCCTATGACTGCTATCCACAATGTTAGATTTGGAATTTTAGAATAGCCCTCATATTCGCCAGAACTAGCCCCCAGTGACTTTCACCTGTTCCCTAAATTAAAAGAACATCTTCGGGGAACTCATTTGTCGGATGATGAGATGATGGCTAGTGTGAACGAGTGGGTTGTAGTGCAGGACAAAGAGTTTTTTTTCTAAAGGCATTCAAGCTCTGCATCATCGTTATACTAAGTGTGTTAACCTTTTAGGGGTTTATGTTGAGAAACAAAGTTGTTTGAAATGTCTAAGTCAACTGCTTCTATATCAGGGACTATAAATGATAAACCACCTTCGTATGTACTAGCAGATATACTGCGACGTCACTAAATTTGTATGCCTACTAATAGCAACGTAAACTCCAGTCGACTATTTCCGTTAATAAACCATGTTTTGTGAAGTATGACTAAAATAGATTGGTGATAAAAGTGCCCGTTAAATTAAAATTTAAACTTATAATTTCGGCAGAAAAACTGCAGCCGATCAATATATTTTGTGATTTTGCTTCACTACATTTCAATTAGCTAAATATTATTTTTTGGTATACGCAACTGCTTTTCAAATAATAAAGGAAATTACGCTTTATCTCTCATAAGATGAGTACAGGTACAGCAAAAGCCCGTTTATACCGAGGGTTTGCATTTGGATTGTTTAATATACTATATTCCCCGTTTACAACGATGGTCGCTTCGGAAAAAGCAAGCAAAATTGCAAATTCCTTTAGCAAGTCTATACGATTCCAGCATATGACTTGCTCTGAGCAAGCTTTACCTTCGGCATCTGTTTTTAGAATGTTTCTATAATAATTGTTACAGCTAGTATTCATGTGCTTCATATCAAACTATTTTGCTAGTACCCTTTAGATAATCCTTAAATTTCTAAAATTTTTACTGATAGTAAATGTGGTACTTTAAGTTGTAATCATGTAAATAATTGCAGAAAGTTTCCCAGATATTACTTTCAATCTATGTAAAGAACTTTCGTTATAACCGAGGTGAATTATATTTACAAATGTAAATGCCTTTATATAATATAATAGTCACCCTTTATAGCGTCACGACGCCTTTGAGACAGTAGCAGGTACAGCTGATACTTTTTACTAGGGTCGGTCGGCTTTACATAGAAGGTAGTGTGGCCGGCAACATGCTTCAGCCGTCTATTATTACCACAAAATGTTACCCCTAGGTACTTACTTAATGCTGGGTCGTTTTGGAGACCGTAGGTGTTTCTGGACATCGAACTCGATACATCTTGCGGTATAACCCGCGGCTGAATCCCACAATGTTTCTTCTTTTTTATACAGTGTGGAAACTGTAACTGGATAAGTTCCGTAACTTGGATATACAGTATTTCTATAAAAATTCTCAGAACACGTTAATGTTAGTTGTTCACTGGCTACATTTCAGCGGTCATGTTCTTACTTTATCTTCACTCCGAGAGGTGCAACCACCCATAACTTTTTTTGTAAAATGTAAAGGTATGCCAAGAGACATATGTTTGAAAGCTCATTTCCAGAGGAATACAATACAACATATGTTTTATATTCTAACTATTCTAAGAGGTTACTTGCTAAAACAATTAAACGTACAATGTAAGTCAAACACCATTTAATGTAAAAGATGTTCAAAATGTGCGCCATGTGTTTCTTAAACCAATTTTTTACATTTTGTAAAATTTCCGCTGAGATTTGTCGGATTTCAATTTTCCATTGTATACAAATTTTAACGTTTTGCTTAAAATCGCATTTTTAATTTCTTACTAGTAACTTTGATTACTTTTTATTTTAGAGCAGGATTAGCATATGCCCGACTCAATATTCTGTTATGGTTTTGGGGATTCCGCAACAAAACAGTGGCTTCTATATTTTCTTCGCTAGTAAAGAAACATCCACAAAAAGTTGCATTTTATTATGAAGATGATGTCTGGACATTTTCTCAGGTAACTAGTATGTAATCACACTTTTGTAGCCTTGATAAACTCGTTTATTCAAGAAGCAAACAAGGAAGAGTAAAGAAATGTTACGTGTTACGGATTAAATAGAATATTTGTATTATACAGGTTGCTTCGAAATTCAAGCCAAGTTGATTACCGATTTAAAATTAAGTACAGAAAAACATGTAATAGTGATATAGTTTTAAACGACGAGTATTCTCGCCAAGCGAAGCAGAATAAAATAGCCTACTACTGATTTAAGCAAAAGTGATATTATTTAAATGTTTTATGGAAGATCCTGTATTTTTGAGATTAATTCCATTACATGAAATTTTCTCGACAAAAAATTATTATGCAACAGTCGCCCAAAAGTTCATAATAAGCAAATAAACTTTAGAAAACCCCTTACCACCACGATACTTAGAACACTTAAACACATACTTCGGGAACTAAGCTGCCATCTTCAGTAGGAACTTGAACTAACTAAACTAACTTGGCTGAGGAATGCCTCTGGAGATAAGTCCTTCACCAAGCCAGCAATTGAAGTCCAATGCTAATAATCTAAGAAACAAAGGCTTAAATATTAAATCCATGTTTTTCAACAAATGAATTGAATCTGAGATAGGAATTGGCCCATTATCTGATTTTAAAAGATCCCCTATTTTTGACAATATGAATGCTCTCATAGCAATTCAATTCTTTTGTTGAAGACACTTCCTTTAACAATTTTAGATTTTCTAGTTTTATACCGAGTTCTATCTCGTAAATGTGTTGGACAACACTTGATTTATCAAACCTATGATTTTTGAAACATGTTCTTTAAACCTAATCTCACTATTGCGTTTAGTTTGCCCAATATATTTTTTATTACAATGAGAATGGTCAATTTCGTAAATCTTTTCCAAAGTTTTCACTTTGCCTTTAGGGTTTCTCAACAAGTTTCGAATGTTGTTATTTGATCAATATACAATTTTGAAATCGATTTGTTTGCATATTTTATCAACGCCTTTGGTTAAGGGATGGAACGGAATTTCGATGAAATTTCTGGTCATTTCTTGAAAGTGGGAATTACGAACACTTAATCTTAGCTTAGATTATTTAATTAAGTTATCAGTGACGTCTGGAGTAAAATCATTATAGGAAGCAATATTTTTGCTGAACCGATATTCAAACTCGTATCGATTTGGATTTAATGGAAAGGTAAGTAGTCTATTAACCAAAAAATTGAAGGCCGCCATTTTATGTTGAAAACAATGATTTGACTCATTGGTTATAAATTTGATTACGATATTTCTAATAATCAATACGCAAAAAAAACGTAACTTTCTAATTCATATGTGAATTTTATGGACTGAAATTTGGAACTTACTTGGTTAACGAAATCATTGTTGTTGTTTTTAGTACTATCGAAAACGACAAAAATATCATCATTATTTAGGTTTTCTAATTGTCGTGGTGGTAAGGGGTTTTCCAAAATTTATTTACTTAAGTCACTGTCTCCCACCAATCCGAATAATAATCACGATTTATTTCCACATTTTTAAAGAAAATATTATACCATCCGGTTAGCCTAAAATAGGGGTCGGCAAATCCATGGCCTATGGGCCCCATGCGGCCCTCTAGGACCTTTCGGGCGACCCGCATAGTTTCGGCAGTAAACTTTTTTTCGTGAAGCCCGATTTCATACAAAATTTTATCGTCCAGTTGCAGTGGTCGAATTTACCAGTCCAATATACCAATTTTTAGTGATTCTTAGAAAAATTATCTTTATGACCGCACAGCCGTCACTGTCAGCCGAAAGCCTAATTTTAAATAATATTTGAACATATGTACTTCACCACTTATTTTTTGTTTTTACTTGTGCTTTTATTAATATTATTAATTGAACCTTAACCCTCAAATAGGTCACGCTACCCGGAAGGTGGTATATTTTTATATCACTTTTCCCTCCCACTTATCTCTAAACAAATTTTACTTTTTATCGTTTTTTATTTTAATATTGACTTATTTAAACAAAACAATATAAAATTGATTAACATAATTGTCGGTTGTCACATTTAGATTGGTTTCACTAATCCAAAAACGGGTTGTATTATATTGAATCTGTGATGTTGTACACTACAAACTACTATAACCCCAATAGCTCGCAGGTACTTACTGGAATAATTTATTGCGCCCACGCCAGGTGGCATACTGAATGGATGGTACATATTTGGCAAGATAGCGTTATTGATTTCATAGCTAAGCTTACAAAAAAAACTTTTCTTAGAGGTGTTGCATGACGCCCGCCCCCCACCTGCCGGCACCGGCTTATTGGTCACCCAAGTGGCCCGATCCCTGAAGAGGTTGCCGACTCCTGGCCTGACAGATAGAGTATTTACCATTACAAATTAAACTAACGCTTTTTTCTTAAACCGCAACTCGACTTGTTTTATTTGCCCAAAGTACGCGTCGAGTTGATTTACAGTGTTGTTATTGACTGTAAAAAATAGGCTTGATAAAAGTATACAGTTTCAGGCTGTTAAAAGGAGACCAACTTCTAGTTTAATTGGAAAAGACGCTATTAAATGTTTAAATGGAATTGCATCTCCTTCTAAGGCACTTGAAAGTTTTAAACAGGTATACGACCGTAGGGACCTCGGTGGAGTAGTGCGGATACGCGCTGCCACTCGAGGTCACAGCGAAACGCGGCCGACCGGTCGAGGTTTCGAATGCCGGCTGAGGCGACCGTATTTCGCTTAGTTAAGTTTAGGGTGCATGTTGTATGAATGGTTAGTGTGTAAGGGACGCCTGCACCCCCTGAAGAAATGCGAAAGCGGTTCCGGGGGGGGTAGTGTGTATGAATTGAAAAAAAGGTATACGACCGTAGATCTTACAAAGAAATACTAACATACAGATTTACGACTACATCAGAATCGACACGTGCTCACTGCTGTTTGGCTTATAACCTGATGTTAGAAAGAGATGCCCTTTAATTCAGTACCTGAAATTATCTCCTGGTATAAACAAATGTCGTAACAGTTCTAAACAGATCATGCCATGATCTTTTATTTATGACAATTTTGCCCCTGCATAAATGCACAGTAATACAATTGTTTGGGACTGCTGTCTTATTTCATACTCTCAGTTCATACAGTTGTCATGTCTATCTATCTATGTAGGTATTCCATCCATCGTCAGATTTAAGCCTGTCCAAGTCCTCTTCATTGCAATCTGTTTTGTGTCTTTCTCATCCAGTCGTAACCTGCGAATTTTTTGATATCATCCGTCCATCTAGTTTGCGGACGTCCTATACTCCTTTTGTGGTGCCGTGGTCTCCATTCGATAACTCGTTTGGTCCACCAGATATCTTGTAGCCTGGCGATGTGACCCACCCAACTCCATCTCCATAGTCGATAAACTATACGTCAGTTGCTCGTGATCGTTTTCTAATTTCTACATTTGAAATACGGTCTACTAGGGTTATGTTGAGCATGCACATTTCCATTGCTTTCTACGTTATCTGTAGTCGTTCAATTATGTTCTTGTTTATTGCCCATGTTTCCATTTCGTATGTTAGTACGGGGAGTATATGTTGGTCGAAAGCTTTTGATTTAATTGTGTTAGGTAGGTTCGAACGAAAGATTTTCTGTAGTTTCCCGAAACTGGCCCATGCTAAAGATAGTCTTCTGTTTAGGTCCGTTTTTAGATTGTTCTTAATTATTTCACGTTTTTGACCCAAGTATATATAGGAATCTACTTTTTCGATTTGTTGGTTTTGTACCATGAGATTTGTATTGTTGCTGGTTTCGATATCATTCGTCATATCTTCTGTTTTGCTAATATTTACCTTTATTCCTATTTCCTTTGATTTTGCTTGTAACTCATCGATCATTATTTGTAGTTCTTCTTTGCTTTTACTGAATAGCACAATGTCGTCGGTAAAACGTAAGTGATGTAACAGTTCTCCTTGTATGGATATGCCTTTGGTGTGCCAGGCAAGTTGTTTAAACATGTCTTCCATTGCCAGTGTAAATAACTTCGGCGAAACTGAGTCTCCTTCTCCTTGTCGCACTCCTCTATTCATTTTGACTGTATTAGTTTTTGGTTCCAAGTTCACCTAGAATGTGGCGTTTTTGTATATGTACTTTATAATATTTGTACATCTGTGTTCTATTCTGCAGTTACTCAGCGCGTTTAGAACTGCCCGTATTTCTACAGTGTCGAATGTTTTTCGTAGTCTATAAAAGCCATCCATAATGTAATATTATACTTGTTTGTCTTCTCTATTAATGTTCTTGTGACTTGTAGGTGGTCAAGTGTAGTGTGTCCTTTGCGAAATCCCGCTTGTTCCTTGGGCTGGTATCTATCTAATTTGTCTGTTATTCTTTCTGTGATAATCTTTGTGAAGGCTTTATAAAGTGTTGACATGAGACTAATTGGTCTATAATCTCCCAATTTTTCCTGGTCTCCTTTCTTGAATAATAGAACCATCAAAGCGTTGTTCCATTCCTCCGGTATTTATTGTTCAGTAATACATTTGTCGTATAGCGGTTGTAGTATATACAGGGTGAGTCACGGGAAACGGATGTTTTTGGAACGCGCCGTACTCAGCTCCTGGAGGGGTTAGGGAGGTACGAGAGAAGGCCTTCAACTCCCCTTGAGTTGCCATTTAGTATCCATCATGCCGCTCTGGGCACGAGAACACCGTGTGTTTGCTTACGATACTTACGTGAAAAATGATGAGTCAGTGACAACCACCCAACGTCCGCGTTCACCCGACCTTTCCATCTGTAGGGGTACTTGAAATCACGCGTCTATGAAGGAACACCATGCACACTCGAAGAATTGAAGACTGCAATACGTGCCAAAATCGCAGAAATCGATCAAGAAACTTTGACAAGAGTGGACGCTAACTTTCGAGAGCGGCTTCAAATGTGTGCTCGTGAAAATGGCCATCATTTGTCAGACATAATTTTTCGCTCGTAAGCATTTCACAATGGCATTGTTTAGTGATTGGAAAAACATCCGTTTCGCGTGACTCACCCTGTATAATATAGGTGTATTTGAGCATTTCGATTATTACTTGATCTTCTCCGGGGGCGCGCCCATTAGCCTGTTCTATTTCTTCTACTGAAATATTTGGTATTTCCTCTGACCCCACATTTAGAACTTGAATTCTATGTTCTTCTCTTTCCTCTAATGTCGGCTCTGACTTAGTATCATATAGGTCTTTATAGTAGTTTTCTGCCACTTCTATTATTTGTTCTTTCTCGATTATTAATTTATTATTATCGTATTTTATTTTTATTATGTTATGTTTGCCTTCCGTTAATGACCTTAGAGTTTTTTTATGCTTTTTACTTCTTCCAGGGTTTCCTCTATTTTCTGGATTTCGTATTTTCTTATGTCTCTCCTTATGTTTTGTTTTATCCTTTTACTTATTTCTGATATCTTCACCATGTCCTTGCTTGTGTTACGTTGGATATTTTTCCTATCTTCTATTAGGTTTAATGTTGTCTTGCTAAGTTTTTGATGTTTGACTTTTTGTTGTCGCACTCTTGCTATTTTTCTTGATACTTCTAATATGTTTTCCGTTATCCGTCGATTGTAGTCGTCAAGGGATTCATCACTTTTTATAGGTTGAATAAGTTCCTGGATTTGTTCATGGTATTCTACTGTTTTGGTTTTAAGTTGTTGGGTATCTATTTTGTGAATTTTTGATAGTGTTATCGTTCTTCTTTCTTATTTTTTGTTTATATATACCTTCTTCCTTAGCATTCGGTGGTCACTACCTGAATTTACTGTGTTTATTACACTTGTGTCGATTATTATGTTTTTGTTATTAGAAATCACGTAGTCTATCTCGTTCTTGGTGACCCCGTCTGCACCTTGCCAAGTCCATCGTCTTGTTGGTGGCTTTTGGAAGAAAGTTGTCATGTACCTGCCGCTAATCCTTTACCGTGAAAGCTACATTAAAATAGTACATTGTGTTGTGATTTTTTTTTTATAATTGAGAGATGTTCTATTTTTATGTACACATACGTGTATCAAGTATTTATATAATAAATAAATAAAAATTCTTGAAATGAATTTGTTTAAATCTGCAAAAGCTATTTTATGGGGGCGCTGCACTATATCTTTGAACAAAGGCCCCTCTCACCCACGGGTCCATACTGAATCAACTGTTGTTTGTATTGTATTGTAGTATAAACTGACTGCTAGCATGGGCTCATTCACCTTTTTCTATTTACTACGGAAATTGATAACAATAAGAGCTGTTAGACTCAATTAACAACCTCAGAAAAATTATTACGTTACTACAATTCTTTAACGGTAAATAGCTTGAACCAATCAAAAAGTTCTTCATTATAGCACACGTATAACCCCACAGTATTTGAGCAACTGTTAATTAAACCTTATGAAATCATATAATGTTCCAAGAATATTGTTAATACTCGTGTATTAGCCATATTTTGAATTGTCAGGTTTATTAGCTATAAATCCAGGCACTGTTTGTATACCGTAAATGCAAATCGGTATGACAATTCTATCCGCGAACATTGGTGACGTATTTCCGGATTAACAAGTTCTCTTCGAACTCTTTTTAAATACCTATAAAATATTTAATTAATGATATGTTTCTGAATAAAAGTTAAATTTGTTATAATCGAAAATCAATGTAGTTATTATAAAATTCCATTTTCTAAAAACCTACATGATTCACATAGTGAACGAGCCAGTGGTAGAAGTTAATATGTTTTCAGCATTCTAAATTACTAAATTACATCATACTTTTTGTGATTAGTTTGTTAACCGTCTTTTTGACTCATGCATCACTTTTTATAGGCGGAAGAGTTTGCCAACAGGATAGCCAGGTACTTCAAAAACCAAGGATTTCAGAAAGGTGACCGGATAGCATTGCTACTTGAAAACAGGGCCGAATATCCATGCGTCTGGTTAGGATTATCAAAAATTGGAGTAGTAACAGCTTTAATCAACACAAATTTAGTTAATGATCCTCTGCTACATTCCATAAAAGTTTCCAACTCTACCGCTGTTATTTTTGGATCTAATCACGCAGAACGTGAGTAACTGATAAGGGCATATTAATATGGTAATGACGGATGATATATGTTTAGCGATTAAGACCGTATTGAAGGATTTATTATCCATGAAACTGTATCAGTTTCATGAGGTATCTAAGGAAAGCCAAGCAGTCGTTCCTAGCTGTAAAGATTTAAGGTATGAATTAAAGGATGTAATAGGCTCTCCTATAAAAACAAACGTTCAGATGAATATTAAAGATCCGTTGGTTTACATTTACACATCTGGAACAACAGGTTTACCTAAGGCCGCTGTGATTACTAACATCAGGTTCGTGTTAAGCTAACTTCATGGGTTGTAACGATCCATTCTCCAAACTAATAATGAACTTACTTAGGTTTATGTTTATGGCAATGGCTCTGCACTGTTTAGCAGGATTTAATTCAGAAGATGTTGTGTATAATCCACTGCCGCTCTATCACACAGCAGGAGGAATGCTGGGCGTCGGGCAAACCTTTTTAGTCGGCATGACACTTGCTATAAGAAAAAAATTTTCTGCTTCTAACTATTGGAAGGACTGTGCGAAATATAAATGCAGTGTAAGAATTTGCTTAAATATATGATGAATTTGAAGGCTGTGGCGGAAAGAATAAAAATAAAATTGAAATTATGTTCACATGTTGGCAATAGTTTATTCGTATTAGTATTCCAAAGTCTCATCAGATCACAATACTCACGCATTGAGAGATTGATCTAATCTTGGCCGGGTTGAACTTGTTTTTCCAATTTACAAATAATAATTTTTGAATGGATACTATTCCAAACGAGATTTCGTATTATTTTACACCACAACTTGAATTTGGAGTTTTAAACTATTGGATTTGTAATATGCAAAACATGGGAAAAAATTCACAAAACGGACGAAAATCTTCTATTGTACTTGCCGTTGGAGCATCTTATTTCGTAGAAAAGTAAAAATACTTCAGTGTTGCGGTGCCCAATAAAACGTTCATGAAGTGAGTCAATATTTGATCAATAAATGGCATGAAAAAAGATCTCATGAAATATTCTTCTACATAATCGGCTGGAACAATGGACCTTAATGTTTGTTTTAATGCAGTCCTTAGCTTTTTAATGCCAACAATAAAATATTGACTTTTGTACATGCTACATTTTAAATATCTTGAATAGAAGAATCTGGTGGTTCACCAACTAAATTTATGGCAATTTAGAGTTCAGTGTCAGATTTTTGCGTTATTTTAGGCAATGGGTTTTTTATTTTTCTTTCGGGTGTGCCAGGGCCCCTTGCCCCCCCCCCTGGATTCGTCACTGCTGAGGGAATATCCGGTACACATCTTACGTTTTATTTTCTTATTATTTTTTTAAAGTAAGAATGACTACCGAAAAAACTACTTTTCGATATAATTGAAATCCAAAATGAATAGTTTGGTTAAAATCTAACGAATCGTTGATTTCTCTAAATTGGGAAAATTTCACTTTCTAATTAACTACTTCATAAAATATAAAATTCTAAATTGAGTGGATAAGTATTCGTCTTAAGAATAGAATTTCCTACAATGAATTTACAATTTTCCAAAATATAGTTTTGTGAAATTAGCTGGGGAAATCAGAACAATTACAATTTCTACTTTGAACCACAAATATCTATTTTACAATTTAGAAAATTCATTGATCATGTTTAAAAAATTTCAGGTCGTTCTAGATTACATCTTAAGTGTCAACCTTGAGAGTAGATTGCATAATATTAATCTATAATCTTTAGGAAAAAAACATCCAAAATAACCCTGGAACTCTGAGCAATTGTAATCTTTCCCTAGTGATAATGATAATGGACATTTTGGAATATTAATCTGCAGCCTTGAGAAGTAGAGACTTATACAATTAATCCGAAACCCCTATTTGTAGAAATTTCCATTCTCTAACTATACAGATTTACTTTAACAATTATATATTTCTAGAATAAATTTACAAATTGCCACCTTACGGGTAGATTTTCTAACATTATATATCCCAACCTGGAAAATATAAGATTGGTAACATTAGCCTGGCAATCTTATTAACCGTAATTTATACGTTGAACTAAATTAGACATTTTTATATCACTTTGGAAATTTTCACTTCCCAATAT
>JABXWE010010868.1:0-15388 GCA_014611495.1 Limonius californicus | reverse complement strand
GTTGGAAGCACTGACTACAAAATTCTCCTATTGTGATCTGCTGACAGCAACTCATGTAAAGCAAGAATTTTGTACGGGAACAGCATTAAATCTTTTTTGGCAATAGTATGGCAAGTTCCTAATGATAGACCAGTCTCTTGCGAAAGTCTACGTAGTGATGTAATGGGTTGCTCGTTCACACGTTGACGAACATCGTCAACTGTATTTGGAGTACGAACTCTTGGCCTTCCAGCTTATCTCTATGAGTATGCTCCCTGAATCTCGGAATACATCAACACCTCTTCTAAGTGCGCTGTAAAAATCTCCTTCAAGCACAGCAATATCTGGAAATTGTTGCCGAAATTCCTCTAAACATGGCACCGCACTGTAAATCCAGTCGCCGTTCTCTCGAACACAATTTAGAAAATATGATTCAATCATAAATGTTTTGTGTTCTATTGTCAAAAGGAATATAATTGTAACTTAATTGAATTTTCAATATAAACTTATAACAACAACAACAGGGATGACAGTTAATGCATTTTAAAGCTTACTGTTGACATTACTTTTAATTTCCTAGGCCAACCCTTATGTAATTACTTTTTGAACTCACGGTACTAATTATATTCTCTTATTTAAGATTTAGTTACAGCGAAAGGCACTTCAAACTATAAGTATGCATAAAAAAGAAAGCATTCTCAAATGAATTTTTAATTGCAGTATGATGAACTAAATTTTCTATATGGTTATTGAAAACAATACCTGTTTGTACATAAGCCATACAGTTTAAAACATTCACTGTAATTATTTTCAACGTATACTGCAGTTGCTGCTAGCATTTATTACTTTAGAGAATGTTTACCTTAGCATTAAAGTCTTTCTCACCTGATAAAAGTCGATGTTTGAATTGCTTGACACTAATAAAAAAGTTCTTCCTAGATGTTCAACAAATCACCGATTCACAGGCTGTCTTAAGGGGATCTAGCTATTGTTGTGTGTTTTGCTATACGAACTGGCCCGTTAAATATTTAACACCTTCGTTGCACACGTTATTCAGTCAGGTTACTTTATTGCAGCCAAGTAATTAGGGGATAGAATTAATATACTCGATCCATCTTGTTTGTACAATTTATTCACATAATATACATATCTTGTAACTATAATTCAGATGTAGCTTCGTTGATGATCTTAATTCAACTGCCACTACTTTTTACCTTCAGTATAAAAGAAAACTTAGCTTCCTAACAAAATTGGCAGGGTTGACAACAAGCTGCCACCCTATTGGTTAACATAATCGCCTTTTGTTTTACCGCCAGGCCAGCTACATTACATAATTACCTTTGGTTTCGCCGCCAGGCAGGATATACGTGCTAAGATGCAAATCTTACAGATTAACTGATCCATGTGTTATAGGTATTGTAACATAATACTTTAACACTAGCAGGTCAATAAATTAAGAGGGTTTGACCGATGCTTGGTGTTGTGTAATTAAATAGGACAGTCGGCATTTCTAATACCGTGAGAAGTTTCAAGTCCTGATTATTCAATAAAATCATTCTTACTTACTTAAACACCTATTTAATATCCAAAATTCCCAAAACCCAATGAGGCATATTACAACACTATCATTACATTAGAGTTTTGATTGCATATCTAAAAAAACAACGATACTTAATCTAATAAAATAAGTCCTTAAAACAAGAGACATCCTTAAAGGATTACAAATACCCTACGGTTCTCCAGAATACTATCCTGTTATCAGGGGGCAATAAATATAGAAGAATTGATAATGTTGTGAAGAGATTGGCAAAGATTCAGAACAATTCGCAAATGCACCTATATTTGATTGATATGTTTACTGAAACTTTTGAAAGAACTTGTGTAGGGTCCATCTGGGTTTGTTAAGTAATTCAAACATTGACTTTACCAGGTGTGATAAACTTTAAAAACATACAGGATGTTCGTAATTATTGTGGATGTTAGACGGTACCTTCTGAACTAAATATTTTCTGCTCTAGTGGAAAAAATATCTAAACTATACTTTCGTCATACGGCTTAAATAATTACAGACGCTATGTTTTCCACAACTACCTTTATTAACAATCTTCTTAATATTGTATTAATTCGTCTGTAAATCCACTAGCCTATAATTATGATTTTATTTATTATACAAGTTATTCTCAAAGCGATCGTTATTTAATTAAAATAAACCATTTTTGGAAGGTATTGAAAACGAAAATTTCATTAAACTTGATCAATGCCGTTTAACTTTGTACACATTACAAACTAACTGTTGTAAAAAATTAGATAATTAGTTGGTTTCAATTTAAAAAGTTCTTAATTTGAAAATACTTGCAATATTTTCTTGAATACAAAGGCGACAGCAGCTTACCCTTCAATTTTACAAACATTTCGTAATTTTATTGCCTGGAAGAAACTTTATATTTGTGTACGTATTTACGAAGCCCAATACTTTTAAGAAATTCCTAAGCCAACAAGAATTCCAACACAAAGCAAATAAAGCGAGTAGTCTCGGTAGTCACAACCCATTCTTTGCTAAACGTGGTTGACGTAATTTATTAGGATTGAGCCATTGCATGCCACCTTTCAAGACTCTTTTAAAAAGACAAAACAAACGGTTTAAACTTGTCCAACTTACCTACCCTGCGAGGGTAATTAAAAAAGCACATAAATTACACAGGCAATAAGAAATTCTCCATTAATTTCCTCAATGAGGAAAATTTATGGCTTGTACAAAAAACTGAACTTCTTAGCCACCTCATTTATAAACTTCAGAATTTGTCGGGCCGATCGATTTCAACTTTGAGTTTTCCAGGTTCCTCATTAATTTTAATAACGTGCCATTTTGTGCAGGAAAGATTTTCTATTTAAAATTCAAACTGTTTTTGGTTAGATTACGAGACATTTTCTCTTAATATCCCAAATCGGGAAGCCATTTATACTTCCTACACATTCCTATGTCCATCCTAAGCAAAACGAGCAAGAATTTGCTGAACAATTTTAAAGCCTCATTCATCATCATACATTATTTTTCGCAATTACTGAAAGTCACTGTTGTTACAGAGTACAAGAACATAGCTTACAAACAGAGCACAGGCATTGCAGAACGATTAGATCATAAAAAAAAAAAGACTCATTACATACAACCATTACACTATTAGTCTTCAGACAGAGCAAATCCTTAGTTTGTTCTGGTTTCTTCTAGCAAGTAAGCCTGATGTACTTGCTACAGATTTTTCTATTAACTTATTATATTATAACTTTCTGTATTCGTTCCCAATTATTGACGAAGGTATCACATATGGACTGGAGAGCTTTGATAGTTTTAATTATTATAGTGAAATGAGTAACTATGTAAACTAATTTGCTCTGTATGTTGGGAGTGCTAAATATATTATACCTTGTATTTTACCTTATTATTTTTTATTGCCATGGATGCTAATTGCCAACATTATCAATTACGTACCAAGAAATATGTTACAAATTATTACAAACCTTTTCATAGAAAAACAACAAAACTCTCTTCTTTTACTATGGTGAAATTTTCTTGATATAAATTAGTTTACTTTTAGCAAAGCTCCCCAACCCTAATTTTGTTCTACTTTCCCCCTCGACCGTCTACCCTTGGTTCCAGAGACGCTTCAGCCTATAAGGCGTATTGTGTTTACCCTGGTAGTTACTTACACCTAATCCGTGATCTTGCTTCCTTGTACTAAAGCCTACATGTCATTGACGGAGTGTATATTAAAGTCTTCCGGTTCCATGCATGGTTGCCCGAATATGCTTTGTCTTTTACCAATCGGCGCATCGCAACTCATTAGAATATACATTGCGGCTTCTGGTACCTCACTGCAGAGTCTGCATGTAGGGTCTCCATCGAATTTCCTCATCCTCCTGAGGTGATTCTTAACAGTCGCATGTCCTGTAAGAATTCTTAGCTGTATCCTGCTTAACAGAAGCAGTCCTGTGGCTCCGTTTACGCAAGGTCCTTCAATAATTGCCTTGCTATGAAGTAATCTTGGTCCGTTGGATCAGTGAATTTTATGCTGGTTCCAAATCCATTCACTGATGAAGCTACGGATTGCAATCTTGATACTCTCAATGCTAGTACAGGAACGTAGTAAAGTGTATACAGGTCCTATACAGGTGCATTTCACTCTATTCGATCCTGAATTATTTCCTCAAAGAATGCAACTGTTAACTGTTTTGACGTCATACGGTCCGTTCTTATGTCAAACATGAGACCTCCCATGCTATTAAATAACTTCATGTGTTCTGTACCTGCACGTAGTTTGTACTGTGAACTCTGCAGTCAATATAGTCCCAATAGCCTCCCCGCTAATCATCAGGTGCAGGGGAGGAAAGTCGAGGAGGTATTCCAGTAGAGCGGTGTGGGTTATTCTCATTACCCCCGCGATCTCCAACCCTTAGTAATTGGCTGAGGTGGTACCCTAATATTTGAAAATTTCTCTGTACACACTTTGCTATGAAGTGATGCTTTTAAAACTACCTATGTTGTATTTAAAATTAAATCATTAAGTACAAAGTACTCACTCCTGACTGGTTCTGACTAAGTTTAATACACGATAGATGTTCAGTAAATACTGCGACTGACGTCGTAAAATCTTTATACAAAACAAATTAAGCAGGGGCACTTTATTTCCTTCTAAGTATGCCTCTTTGAGTGCAATGCATTTGCCCTAACGATTCTAACACTTTTGAAGCACTTGGACGAAACCATCCTTTGTCATGCTCTTCAAAATCGCATCTAGAGCTGCAACTGCGTCAACTTCGTGTTATGATCAATTGATTGTGCCACTTCATCTGAATTAAAGTCGTATTTTAATTGCCACTTCATAGGAATCAAAATTCTATTTTAATTGCCATTTTTAAGTCAATCGCTATATTATTTTTTTTATAATTGAGTTATGTGAGGACACTTTCGCAAAGCCTGTGAAAGGTTCCCTTTATAGGCTGGATTTGCCGACAACAACAATTCTTAGGATTCTGTGTTATGATTCCCGGTAGTCGCACGTGTAAGGATTTGTTCTGGAATTGTTGCACCATATTTCGCAATGTGGTCTAATCTTTTTGGGCAATGCAGGTTCGCGTTGCGTTTCCTCGGCAGTCGGACTTAACATCTTCTCCGACCGAGTCGGACTTAACATCTCCTTCGACCCCATCGCTGACGATAAGCGCCGTAATCAAGTACTGCAGGGGCGACTTGGGTTTTCGATGGGTGTCCATCGCGTGAATTTCGTAACGCTGTTTCCACCGTGGGGTGACCAGAACTATCGACAAGTGTCGGATTTAAAGAAACATGCTGGAATTTTAACCCTTGAAATGCAATTCTTTATGAATTTGCCGATCGCCTTTGGCGGATTATGATCGAGCCCATTTCTTGTTCCTGTGCATGTTGCTGCGATAAACTAGGAAGGTGGTGCAGCGAATATTTCGTCTCGAAATTTCCCGCAGAACGTCTACCTTTTTTTCCGGAACTGAGAACACCCCAGATTGTGCTTGCAGATTTTTCCTGCATCTTAAGAACACCCCAAAATTGTGCATGTCTCTCTCTACTCCATTCACCAAAATATCTAATTTTTGTCTTGTGAAAAAAACCTTTTACGCGTTTCACGTTCAAAATTCAAGTGATTGAACTTTTTTTTATGCGACAAAAAGCGACCTTCAGTCGTCAGTTGTCATTTTCTATTCCTAATAATTGTAAAAAGTAATTATAGATTGTATTATTCTTGTAAACTCAGACGCCACTGACTACGTATATTTGTTTGAAGAATTTAACTGTCGTAAGCCAGGGGCGGCGAGCCTCCCTCTGACCGTTCAATTAACCGTTTGTAGTATTGGACTATAACATAACCATTTGCTGTCATTTCTGTATTATCATTCATCCAATAGTTTAATTATATGTGTTTTGAAATTTATTACATCTTTTATCTTTGTATATTTTTTTTTCTCTGTGTGCATGAACTTTGTAAGTTTTACAGACAGAAGGAGGCACAATAAAGGTGAGTCCGATTCCCGTAAGCTGCTGGCTTCTCGGCCTTCCAGGAGAACCTGCAATCAGCTGTGATTTGGAAGGTGGCGTCCGTTAATTTCGACATACCGTGGACACAACTAGAAAGATTTCTTCCCTTAAGCGGTTTCCGTGAACCTCCCCTACTCCTCTGAGCTAAGCTGTAGGCCTTTCTCCACCTATCCTGTTGCGGGTCGACAAAAAAGCTCGTTTGGCCCGTAACATTCGGCCTCAAAGTGACGTCCTTTGAGGTTCATTTTGGCGGAAAGGAATGAAAAGAAATCGCAAGATGCCCAGCTTCTTCTTTTTCTTGAAATGAGTTCATTCATCAGTGTGGTCAAAACATGTCATTAATACACTACACTATCTGTCCTTTTGGAATCGTTGGTTACACACCACCCGCCTGTAATCATAAAAACTGATGACCACAGCCTTCTTGAAAGATTTTTGTGCCGGAGTCTTTTGGAGGGATGTTGCAAGGGCCCATTCACTCCTTGCTCTGACATTTCATTTCTGGGTCGTACCAGTAGACCCAGGTCTTGTCGGCGGTGATGGTTGCCACCATTCATCTTCCTCTTTTTTATCACATTGTTTTCATTGGAGCACACATCAACATGAATATGTTTTGTCAAATGATCCACCGAGCGCATACACTTGACAGGTTTAGTTGAACTTTCCAAACGGTATGAGCACTTTCCACCAATGTTTCGAGTATGGAGGCAAATTATTTGACTGTCAGACGAGGGTCTGTTCACATTATGACCGCAACCGTGTTTACGGTTTCCTCCATTGTGGCGGTAACAGAATTTCCCTGACCTCCCTGCAACTCGCAATCTTCCTAGTCATCTTTGAGGGACCTAAACCAACGAAAATAAGTTGCACGTAACATGATAATAAGCACTCCGTAGATCCGCATAGGTCAACGCTGCCGTTTTGTTATACAAAACAGAATACTTGATGGCATAACATTGCTCGCACAGCTGGAACATTAATGCGAATCATTAACAAATCTTGCAACGGTGTTAACATTCGTTCTTTCCAAAATGTTTGTAGAACTCGCTTAAAAAGTTTTCCAACAACCATGTTTGATACAGTGTTTCCATCAGTGGTTTCATCAACTAAAATCCATATATCATTTTACCCAATATGACTTTTTGTTCTTTGTATTTGCTGGAAATTAAATGGAAAGAATGAATATAGGTTGGCACTTTATTAAATCCAACTTATCAAACCATTTGTCTAGAGGTTTACCGCTTGTCCCTTTTCCCGGTGGGTTCCTATCTATTATTCTTTTTGGTCATCTTTGTGAGTCCATTTTTTGTACATGGCCATTCCGTACTAGGTGTCTCTTTCCTATTTATTCAATGGTTGTTCGATTTTTGTCCCTTATTTCGGCGTTTCTGCTATGGTCTATCTAGGATACTCTGTATTCACATCGGAGAAAATCCATCTCTATCCCATTCATTCTTTGTCTGATTATTTTAAACATTTCCCATGTTCCCATCACATATCAATATGCTTTGTGCTATGTATATACTGACTTTTGAGTAATTTTCAAATTTTTGGGAATTTAATTTTTGTGTTGCTAGTTTCGCCTACCCCATTGTGCCCATAATTTTGATTTTTAAATGCTTGCTTATCCTCCAGTTACTAAGTATTTGGTCTTTTTATAGTTTATCTTTAGACCATTTGCGTCATAAGCGCTGGCCAGCTTTCGCATCATGTATTAGATATCAGGTTCATTTTCCGCCATAATATCTTGGTTGTCAATACAATATACAAATGCATATACATCTGGCCTTCAGTTATAAATTAACAAATAAATTTTATGAAAACTATTGAAATTACAAACAACGGAGTCAAGCAAATCGGTGATATTTTTTATGTAATACATAAGACCTATCTAATTGGCGTATACATAACCTCACTTCTAATTATAAAAGTAGCTAGCACTGGATATAGCACAACACGTTTTTCATTAATTCCATTGCAGTATAGATAGTTTCCATGGTATGTTTTTGTGGTCGCTTACTACTCTTCTCGTTGTTAACGCTTTCTGTCTATTAAAAGAGATTTACACCTTACCAAATATGCGGTCGTATATTAACTAAGAATAATCTGAATGGCAAAGAAAAGAGGAAACTTATGCGAAATCAGGTAACAAAACATTTGAAAAAGCATATAAATCCGTCCTCTAGTTATAAATTAACTAATAAATTTTCCTGATATTTACCGTCACAAGTAGGTATATCCTTTTCTCTGCATTCCCCAAAATATTTTCTTTGCTAGAAGGTTGTCACGTTTTCGCTTGATTTTGTATCGGAAATATATTGCACGAGTTAGAAAGATCCCCCTTAATGTTTTAATGCATGAAATAAATGACTCAAGGTTCAAGAGTTCGCAAGTTTAACCCTGAACGCTCACAACGGGTTTTCTGCTGATGAATTGCTTGCTTCGTTTGGAAGATGTTTTAATAACCACTTCTATTTTATAAAAGGCCCATTATTAAGAACCTCTTCCTCGAGATGATAAACCAAAACTTATTAAATTAAAAGATGTTATTGGAGAATAAATCGCAAAGCGAGCATTTGGTGGTATTTTCAGTGTCAACACAGGTCTTCGCTTTGTGAGGCTATTTGCTCCTAGTTTATTTATTATAGTACGAACCTACTATACAGTTTACGTTGTCAAATATAAGTACTTTAAAAATCAAACTAAAGTGATTTAAAACGTATTGGTACAATAAATCAACATCCTACTCAACAAAAAGTAAATTTAATATGTGCATTGGATCACCCAAGAATGTGAACTTTATGAAAGTATGATGAAACATTTATTAGTACAAAGAAGCTTTATCAACTATTCGTACTGCAGTGTTTGGCTAAAAATGTTTACTTTTTTAATATATTCTATTTTTAGACATATGTATTTGTTTGTTTACTAAATCATTTTTAATACAGTTAGCGAATAATCATTTTACGTAAGGCATTATAAAATTCTCTGAAACCATTTCTGCTTGCCGATATTTACACAGAACAAGTAGAAAAAGGAAAATGTGGGATCTATGAATAACTAAAATCCTAAATTTTATAGAAAAGATAATACTAGGATATAGTGCGCTAGTGCATTATCGTGGTAGATTAGACTGTCATATGAAATATTCTTTTAATAATTTCTTTTCCCATTAGGGATAAGTATTTATTCTTCTTCTTCGATGTTAATAACAGCTACAGAATTATTTGTGCAGAAATTTACCCCAATTGTATATATTTTATATACAGTCGAGTTTCTCTATTATGAATTTCTCAATTTAACGAATGTTTTCAATGATCTTGACACTTTTACCTTTATTTTGCCGCATATATAAAACTTCTAAATTCTATTTAACAAGTACTGTCTACCTTAAAAATGTAAGAAAGAGATATTTTTCCCATCAAATGTAACTCAGTTGTATTGTATATTTTGTCACGTATAAAGCGCGGATAATATGCACGACAAAATTGAAATATATGCGCATATATATGCAGAGATTTTTTGGATTATATACATACACTTGGGCCATATATGCAGCCAAATACGCAAAAATAAGAAGAATAATTAATAAAAGTTGTAAACTCAAGTACGAGTATAATAATTTTTATTGGACACAATCAACAAATACATACACTAATTAACTTACTCGTATTATGTACAAAAACTAAGGCTAGAACTATTAGCCTAAGAACTAGTTCTAAAATAATTTATGATTAGGTGTTCAAATTTTCTAACAAGAAATTATGCCTTCTATCTGAAAACATATGTTTATAAATAGAAAAGCTTCTTTCCACGTCGACAGAAGTAATGGGTGCATTTTTTAACTTAACACTGAATTCCGAATTGAAACTGAAGTTATTAACTCTTACTATTTCACCTCTAAGAACTTGGTTAATTTGTTTAAAATTCAGAAACCCCTCATTTGTTCGTATGACACTATTAAATTTTTGATATATGAGATCACCTATTTCACCCTTAACTTTCTTACACAATCTATCACATTCGTTTATTATTTCAATTGACTTTGAAAGAGACATGCCTTGAGTTTCTAATTTGCGAATGGAGTTTGAAGGGAGCTATGTTTGATGTGATAATGTTTTACCAAATGACAACCAACCTCTGAAAACGGAGAAGGTCTACAAGAAAAAGTGTCATGTAAGGGGCAGCGTCAGACAACATGAGTAAAATTTTTTCACAAGGTAGGTACACTTTCGGGTAAAAAAATTGACAAACCTTCCTGCACAAATCGGGCAATTGTTAATTTTTTTTTAAGTTATCTGGAAGTTATTAAATATGATTTGCTTAAAATGGCTTCATGAAGAATTCCTATTAATAAATGAGCAATGTAACCGCCACATTTGTCCGTACTTTCACCTACGATTATATAATTTATTTACCGTATGGCATTACATCAGATTATGCAGGTATATAAGACTAAATGTACAGAATCATAGTTAATTAGTATAAGTAAAAAAATAAAACAAACAAACAATAAGTAAGTATAAACAAATATTACAAACAAACAAATTTCGGATGTATTCGATTGCACTGTCTGTTGCATCCAGGAAATCATCGATGGGGCCGGCATAGGATCTTAAAGGGCATGCTTCTACTATGTGCCGGATGGTTTGTCTGCCGGTGTTCCAGTCGCATTCTGGGGAAGGCGTTTTTCCTCATTTAAACATAGAGTCAAGACATCTTCCGTGATTCTTCCGTATTCTGTTCAGCGCTGACCATGCTTTTCGTGGCATGTCAAAGCCTGGTGGTTTTCGAGTTATAGACGGCATATTCGCCAGACTCCGGTCTTCAAAATTATTTTAGTTTCGCTGTTTTACAATGGGGTGAAAACAGAACATCGACAAGTGTCGGATTCATAGAAGTACGCTAGGATTTTAAACCCAAAAAAATGCAATTCATTGCGAAATTGCCCATCGCCTTTGGCGGATTAATATCGAGCCCATTTCTTCTCCCTTTGGTAGTGCTGTTGCTGCTATAAACTACGAAGGTTGCGCAGCATATATTTTGTGTCGGAATTTTCCCGAAGAATGTCAACCTTTTTGCTCGGATCTGAAAACATCTCCAGACGGTTCCCGCAAAATGTACCCAATTTGTGCCTGTCTCCGCCTCGTTACTGCAAATCAAGGTAAAGAAACTAAGTTTTTTTGTTGCGAGGAAAGTACCAGTTTTTTGTGTAGTGAAAAAGAAACCCTTTTTTTAACGCGTAAACTTGCAAAATTCCAAGTGACTGAAACTTTTTGCGTTTGTAACAAGAGCGACCTTCAGCCGCAGATAGTTTTTTATATTACTAAATGTAAAGGTTGTTTATATCCTATTGTGCTATTTGTGTAAGCTCTGACGCCGCTGGTCTCGTAGTCGTTTGGACCATTTACGCGCGCCAGTGACGGCGAGTCCTTTTGCTTGAGCGCTCAATTTGACTATCTGTAAAATAGAGTTATTAAAATCACCTTTCGCTGTCATTCTTTTATATTGCCAATAATTTCATTATATGTGTTTTAAAAATGCAGTATATCTTTTATTATTTTGTATTTGTATTTGTTTGTGCATGAATTTTGCAAGCTTCATATATATATATATATATATATACGAGGAGGCACAATAAAGGTGCTTTCGATTCCCGTAAACTGCTGGTTTCTCGGCCTTCCACGAGGTCCTACAATCAGCTGTATTTGGAAGGTGGCGCTCACCAATTTTGACCCACTCCGTACACAACCAGGAAGACTTCCTCCCGTAAGCGATTTCCGCGGACTCCCCCTACTCCTCTGAGCTAAGCTGCAGACCTTTTTCCACCTATCCGGTTGCGGGTCGATGAAAAGCTCGTTTGGCCCGTAACAGGCCGTTGTTAAGTTTCATTTTTTTGCTGTCCTTCTCGCTAGTTTTACATGAAAGGGTCTGTTTCGAAGCATATCGTCGATTAGGTTGACGGTTTTCTGGCAGGGTATTTCTTTAGCTAGCTTATAGATCAGACCATGTCTCCAGACTGTATCGTAAGCCGCGGTCAGGTCGATAAAAGCAACTGATGTATTTTCTTGACATTGGAATCCTGCTTCGATGTAGGTCGTTAAAGACAGAACCTCATCTGCAGAGCTTCGTTCAGGGCGAAATCCAGCTTATTCTATAGGTATGCTCTCCAGAATTGTTGGGTTAATTCTGTTGTAGGTTAATCTTTCTAGCAGTTTGTAGATTATGCTCAGAAGTGCGATTGGGCGGTAACTTTGTGGCATGTCGCTAGGCTTACCAGGCTTCAGGATGGCTATGTTTTTTGCCCTTTTTAGTAATTGTGGAATAATGCCTGTTTTAATCACGTCTATGAAGAAGTGCGTCAACCATCGTCTTGGAAATTCCCCGCAATGCAGGAGGAATTCCGGGTGGGTACCGTCATATCCTGGAGCCTTGCCGGCTTTAATCTCTCTCAATGCAGATAATATTTCTTTGAAAGTGAAAGGTTGAGAGTATGGTGTCTCTTCAGCACAAGATGTTTTGAGCAGCTTTAATTCTCGCTTGATTTCGATTGTGTGTGCACGGTGCTATTGAGGTATCTACAATATTAGACGTGATTGCGTTTGGAGTTACAGGAGTGTCCGCTCTTGGTCTTTGATTACTTCCTCCCAGTTTTTGTTGTAATGACCATGCTTTTCTGTTAGATTTGGTGAAGTCTAAGTTCTCCACCGTTTCCGTCCATTTCTGTCGTCTCGCAGAGTCTAAACTGTGTAGAAGTTCTTCAGCTAGAAATTCCTTGTACAGTTCGTCACTTGCCTCACTCCATCCTGGGATGTACGCCTTTCTGTATCCTCTGGGTATAGTTTTCTTTGCTGTGCTAGTAATAGCCCCAACAAATCTTTCATAGTTTTTGGCAATAGGGGCGAAAGCATTTATCAAAATTATTGGAGAATGCTTTCCAGTTTGCTTTATTGAAGTTCCATCTCGGGCGAGGAAAAGACGTTACTAAAAGGTTGCTCATTCCAATCTCTATTAACACAGGGCGATGTTGGCTGTGTGGAAAATCACTAGAACAGATTGTGTAGTTAGAAGTGGATGTTCATTGATGTCTGTTGAAACAAAGCATAAGTCTGGGTTGTATTCTTGTCGCCATGCTGCTGACTTAAAGCGGTCCTTGGCATTGAAAACCAGGTATAGGTTATACTCCTCAACCCAGTCCATTAGGTTTTCACCATTTGCATCAGTTGCCCTATACTTGCATTTGGTGTTATGACTATTAAAATCCCTATGAATACAGCTGGGTGAGGGAGGGGTTGGATAACATGTTGCGGAGATTTGTAAATGTTACACACTGTGATCTCACCAACCTGAATCGTGATTTCGTAAATGTTGTTGCTTGCGATAACACGGCGCAGAAATGCATTCTCAATTTTGCTGCGAGTATATGTAGCAGTGCCGTATGATCTATGATAAGTGGCACCTATAAGTTCATAACCAGGGATCTTTTCTCTTGACCGGAGTTGATCCTCAGTTTCCGTATGTGTTTCCTGGATTTCAAGTATGTCGACACCGTAGTCAATTAAAAGCATATGAAGGAGTTCGGACTAAGCTCGACTAATTCCGTCTATATTAATTTGGCAGACTCGGATGCTAGGTCCAAGATTTCTAGTCCTGTGGTCCTTAAAAGGGCCGGGTGTTCTATCTGTTTGTGTCATAGTGATGTGTGTTGGCCAGGAGACCCAGGAAGCTTGGATTGTTTGGCCGCCAGTTGTGCTAGTTCATTTAGTTCACGTCTATAATAAATAAACGCTATCCAGGGTGCACCGCGGGGAGGCGAACTAGCATTACACCCCAAGATTATATAAGCAGAATTAGTAATTTTACGAATATATAAGCAAAATTACTACCCACGAATTGTCTACTTTCAGACATTGTTTCATTGTAACAAGAATTTACATAATTGCTTCCGTCGGGTACATTTTGTTTATAAAGTTTTTGTAAGAACAATTTTAAATTAACATTATTTAATTTCGATAACGGTTTATTAGACGAAATTAATGCCTTACATAACTCCTTATTAAATTCTTCTTGCTCCGATTTTTTGGAACTCGTCCCTGAACATTGAGTCGTGGTTTGCTGAGAACTATTGCTTCGCTTCCATTTTTCCCATTTTGCAATATGTGAAGGAGTTTTAGAGTGCTGATCTACCAAGGATTTTCTCTCAGAAGACACTTATAACGACAAATAATTAAATATCAATATAAGAACTTTTGATATTAGTTAAAAACAAAATAAGCACTACCTTCCCTGTCATGACTTTGTTTTAGTTACGTACATAATAATATGAAAAATAATTTTAATTTATATAAGAAAAATTATTTAACTTATCAGTTTGCTGCAAGCTCGACAAAATATTTTGTCGCCATCCATTACTAGTTCTGTATATGGTTTAATCCATGAAGCAATCTTGTTCGATATATACAGTGTGTCGCATTTAAGATGAAGACACCGCCATATTTTCGCTATTTGAAAGAATACAGATTTGAATTTTTGCACAGTCACACAGGTTGATGGGTCACATTTTTTAAGATACTCAACTGAAATCTAAACTTTAAACTAGGCCTACTACGAATTCACAAACAGGGTCAATTCTCGATATTTTGCGTCGCGTTAGAGATATCGAAAAAAATTATTAGAAAAAGTTGTTCAGAATATTATTCTAACCCCATATACCAAGTTTCATAACAAAATTCGCATTTTTAAGTTTTTCATTATTTTGGTCTATACACAAAATAATTACAAGTTTATTTTTTAATTTGATATTTAGTGTGCCATGGAAAGTAAAAACTTGACACATTGTCAATTTAATAGTGTCATGTATTCAAATGTTTCAGTAAAATAAATAGCACTTAAAAAGGAATCATTATTTTATTCTTCTCTACTACTACGAGCATGATCACCAAACAACCGAATTATTTGGATTTTTTCTCTTAAAGTCAATGGCATTTTAATTCTGTGATCACTGACTTGAACTTAACGCAATAAACTCAAAGTTTAAACTGACTGAGATTTAACACTAGTGTCAAATTATTACTTTCCATGGCACACTAAATATCAAATTAACAAATAAACTTGTAATTATTCTGTGTATAGACCAAAATAATAAAAAAATTTAAAATGCGAATTTTGTCATGAAACTTGGTATATAAGGTTAGAATAATATTCTGAACAACTTTTTCTAATAATTTTTTTCGATATCTCTAACGCTACGCAAAATATCGAGAATTGACCCTGTTTATGAATTCGTAGTAGGCCGAGTTTAAAGTTCAGATTTCAGTTGAGTATCTTAAAAAATGTGACCCATCA
>JABXWE010010867.1:0-14619 GCA_014611495.1 Limonius californicus | reverse complement strand
GTGATTGTGTTTTTCACATTATCAGCACTATTATGTATTTTTTTATGAAATTGTAAATTTTTTTTTAAACTAAAATTTCTTCCACACACTTCACACTTAAACTCTTTATTTACATATTTTATTTTATATGGCAGCAACTCTGGGAGTTTTGACTCATGATATTTCTTTACGTGTTTACGTAAATTAGAATCACTCGAAAAGTATTTCTTACACTCCTTGCATTTAGAATTCATTACGATTTCTTTTAACTTTTAAGAAATAAGAAGAAAACATAAGATACGATAACCTCACAAAATTATTCTACAGACACCATTGCATTGTTGCTAATAGTTTACTAAAATGTAAAATACCTGAGAATTTCCATACAAATATACTATTTATATTATATTATTTATGCGAGATTTGCTAAACTTTTGCAAAACAAATATAGAGATATTTGGAACAGTACATAACATTCATAACATTTTTTTATGGTTGTAAAAATGATCTTTATCTCAAATTCGTTTATTATTTTAATTTGACAACGCTGCTTCTATTGCTGCCAAGGGCACTACGCACTACAGTTAATTCTTATTGGTTGGGATCATCTGTAACCACCAACTCCCTAGACGCTAGTGTCTTCGAGGCGCGGCAAACTACATTCTGTTGTGCGGCGCACGGTCCGAGGCAGTTCGAACGCCATCCGATGGGAGTCGGTACTTCAAAGAAAAATTTGATTATATGTGGACGGCATTTGTACGTTTCAGCTGCCTCGCTTCGCCTCTCGATTGTTTAGTCAAGTACAGGGCACTGTTATTGTTTAAACAAAAATAAATTAAACCGAAATGAGTTGGGATAATGAAAAAACGTTGACTTTCATCAAGCAGTACGAAAAACGGCCCATTTTATGGAAAAAGCGACAAATTTTATTATAATATTGTTAAAAAAGAGGATGCTTGGCGGGAGATTAGTGACATTTTTGATGAAGACATTACAGTGTTGAAAAAGAAAATTGAGAGTCTGCGGGGTTCGCGACATAGAGAAAAAAACCGTGTGCTGCAAAGTAAGGGGACAGGTAAAGGTAAGTTCGACAAGTTCATTGTGGTAATAATAGCAGATTTAAGTTTTTATATGATTTCAGGTCGGACTGACATTTATATTTCAAAGTGGTTTGCTTGGGATGCTTTGAAGTTTCTGGAGGATCCAGAGGAGATTCGAACAACAATATCAGTAAGTACTATTTAGTGCAACAAGAAAATCTTTTAAAAAGAAACTAAATGGTACAGTTTTTATGATTTAATGACATTAATATTTCATTTATATACAAAAATACATTTGAAAGAGGTACATACATTTAGGCATAATCAATTTGCCCAAGAACAGACCCGTTTGAAGAAAAATATTCAGCGAATTCAGCTCTGATATTGTTTGTAGAAAGCGATGATTTCCGCGCAATATTTCTTAAGGGAGTTAAAGATGTAATATTTTCACGATCATTTCGCCAAGAACCAGAAATGACTTGTCCATTTACTTCCTTGTCGAATGTCCCTTCAGGCGCATAAATATTTTCTTGATGAATGGCTTTTTCTCAAAAAGTTGTGTAAACAAATTATAGTCATTGTGATGAGCTCCGCTTTTTCTGGTTCTAGTAACATTGGCTTTCTCAAAACTCGAAATACAGATGAAATTATTCCAAAAGCGTTTTCAGCAACTCGACGGGCTCTACTTAGTCGATAATTAAAAATTCTTTCTTTAGACCCTCTCGGATGTAATCCAGAATACGGTTTCATGATATTTTCTTACAAGGCAAATGCTTCGTCCGCAACAAAAACAAATGGTACATTTTCATTTCTGTTCGGCAAAGTTGAGGGCTCCGGAAAATGTAACTTGTTTCTTTCCAAGTCTTTATACAACTGACAGTTTTTAAATACACCCCCATCGGAAACTCCACCTTGACAGCCAATGTCAACATAGGGAAAATTGTAATCAGCATCAACGAGAGCCATTAACACAATACTAAAACTTGACTTGTAGTTGTAATATGTACTTCCACTATGAATTGGCGATTGCAATAAAATATGCTTCCCATCGAGCGCTCCCAAACAGTGTGGAAAATTCCAAGTTCCTTCAAATTTTTTTGATATTTCTCTCCACTCTTCAACTGTTGAAGGTACCTAAAAGAAAATAGTATTTTTATTTTAGAATTATTCAGAGGAAGAAGAAGAAGTAGCTGAAGAAGAGCCTATCGAAAATTTAGAGCCAAAAGAAGCTGCAGACGACTTAAATGGAATTCCGATCGATATAACCATGACCAAGTCAAAGAAAGTAATAATATGGTGACAAATCAAGCAACCCATCAGAAAAAAAAATTATATCTCCCAAGAGTCTAGCGCCAAAAAGAAAACGATCTGAGGATCCTCGAATAAAGGAGGCTTTCAGCATTTTACAGAGTACAGTAAAAATGGATAAAAAAAAAGATGAGTGTTCAATATTTGGTGAATTTTCAATGACACAGCAAATGCCATCGCAAACTATTCCAATGCAACCACCTATACAAATTCAACATATATCAGCACCTTTCACAACACAACCTCAACAACTAACTGAACTGCAAAAAGAATCACCTTCGTCTCAATATTCATCTCCTCGACCCGATTCGGCCTTATCATATAATTATTTGTCTTCATCTTACACTGCCTCACCTCTTCAGTCACCCCAAGAGAACCAGGACGCCCCACAACCTCAAGACACCGCAGGCATCAATGCATATTATTCTTCATTTGATGATAACGTTCATTAATAATTGAAATTAAATAAACATTTGGTTAAAATCTTATTTTCTTATGATTTTTATAATTAGTACGCCCCGACATCTATCCAACTGAAGACCTATATCAAAATTATTTTTGTATACACATACGTACATACACAAACAATCTCGAAAGTCGACATTTTACACGTTTACAGTAGGAAAGTAAAAAGTAAATACGTACCTTCACATATTCAGATAGGCTCTCCACTAGAGCCGTGCATACTTCTGGTATTATTTTTGAAATTAGCTGCTTTGATACATTAAAAAGGTACTGCAAGCTAGTGAACGAATCACCAGTTGCCAAATATCTCAGTGTTATAGCCAATCGTTCTTCGGCTGTCACAGCTTTGCGAAATTTTGTATCACTTCGAGAAATATCACGAATGGATTCCAACAAAAAATTAAAGTCTGTAGAAGACATTCTGGTAAAGTTTCGAAAACGACCATTTTGTTCCTCGTCCACCATGCTATTTAAAAATGACTGGTCAAGTGGTCAACCTATTTCGGTATAAAGATGTCGTCCACCAGCGTTTCTTTTTTCTCTTTTTTAATAACCCAGCTATAACTACAAATGCAGCACTGGCCACTATCAAACAGTCGACGTCCTCCATCTTGACGAATCACTGTTCAGTGTCCGTACGGATGGATCGATGCCTCGTTCGTTGCCTCGGCAGACTTCATTTGCGACCAAAAAATTTACAAGCAAGGCATCCGTTCGGCCTCACCTTGCCTCGTTCCCGTTCGTGCTCAGATGAATACATTATTCATTTATTGGTCGATCTTGAAAATAGTTTTTTTTGTGTTCGTTATTGCTATAAATTTATATTTGTAAGATAGTGTAAATATTAATATCATAGCTCCAATTGTTGTGGTTTTTTTTATACTAATCATCGAAATACTGAGTCGATTTACAACCGATTCGCACAGGTACCATTCGTTTTTTCTGACCTGACAAAATTATTGAGAGACCTTAGAAAGTTTGTCAAAGAGGAGTATGTTAACTTGACAGCTAAAAAAATGCTGGCTTTGAATTTTGGTGATAATATCTTGCTACCACTTGAAACAATAGATATAGGTTTTGGTGCAAGGAAATATTTTAAAGAATTTAAAGTGTACCACAAAAAGATAAATTGATGTTTCGACTAAATTTTTTATTGCAACAGTTAACCCAGATAGCCTACTGTCCGTTTAAACATACAGTCTACAGTTTCTGTTTTTAAGTAGTTATACTTTTGAGAGGTGTCGTCACATGTAATGAATATACCCTTGTCAGCAGGTTGTTTGTACAAACTGTCACTCGTGTTTAAATATTCGAAACAGCCAGTTTAATTGTGTGCTTCCCACTTTTTTAACATGGATAATTGGGGTTTCGGACAATTCGCCCCCAGCAATTCGCCCCCGGACGATTCGCCCCCGAGGATAATTCGCCCCCGGACAATGCACCCACAATATAACGATTTTACCATTGTAAAAGAAGTCATAATAAATTATACATTTATAACTACATATTTGATTTACGTTTAATTCAGTATAATAAATGTGTATGAGAGCAAAAAATACCTATTGCGTTATACAATTAAGAATACAGTAATCATTATCAGAAAATGGGTAACTTAGTTAGAATAGTTAGAAAGTAATTAAGTAATTAAGTTTGGACCGCAGGTGTGCGACAGTAATTAGAAATACCAGCATTAGAAAGTAATTAAGGGAGTTAAGGTAATCAGATAAGAAATCAAGCACAAGGAGGTCCAGGAATTTGTGGTTATTTTTCTTCTGGGTGATTAAGGGTATAGAAATTAGAAGTTACTTGTACAGTATAAAAGGAATAATCAATACGGTAAACCATTCATTATAGCAATAATTTTTGTCAGAAACGTTTGTTGTTTGACAAAAATGAGTTTCGTAAATTCAGAAAAAGGCAAACGAAAGTTTGTGTGTGATAATAATTTCGTGTATATATTTTCGAAGAAAACTGCCACTGGTGAAAATTGTATGTGGGTTTGTGAAAGAAGGGGAAATTGAAAAAGGTCTTGTTTGGACCGCAGGTGAGTGACAGAGATTATAAGTAACAGCAAAAGTCGAAAAATTTAGTTAATTATTGAAATCTAATCAAAATGTTTGTATGTTCAGGAGATTCCACGAATGTCATCCGTAATGTTGTTCCACATAATCATGCTGCTGATGCCACAAGACCAGGTACTTTGCATGTACTGCAAACTCTGAAAGAAAGAGCAGGGAATACAGAAGAAATGACACAACAAATAATAACAACTTCCTTAGAAGGTGTTCATGATTGCATTTTATGTAGTTTACCTAGAAAGGATACCATGAAACGAATGGTTCGGCGTGTGCGAAATGTAGATAATATTCACCAGATTCCAATGGATGTCGATCATTTGATAATCCCACACGAATACCAAATGATAACCATTAATGGTGAAGAACATCGATTCCTCCAATATGATTCCGGACAAATTATGTTGCCTGGTAGATACATTTAAAAAATATGATCTAGATCCAGCTCAAAGATCCAAACCTAAAAATGGATCTAGATCAAGACCCAAGATCCTTAACAAAGTATCTAGATCCTTTATCGATCCTTTCGCATTTCGAACGTGTCAGGGATGTTCTTTTATGACAGGAGTGACGCAAATACGGAAAAATTTCTGTTCTTGCTTTACCTAGTCTGCCTAATAAGTAACAAAATAACTAAAGTATTTTTGCTACCTCGCAACAGGTACATTGGAGGGACAGGAAATTCCAGGCGTCTGTTTGCGTCTGCACAATTGTTCAAATACAGGTATGCTTAGTGCATAATGGGTAGGTAAAACCAGTAAAACCCAACTGCAATCTTCCTGGAAACACGTACATACATAATTTATTTTGCTAAAGAAGAATAGAAGACATTTCCTAAAATACATAAACATACTTTAAATAGGAATTATTACTCAACCCGTTTTTAAAGTTCACAAAAGAAAAATCAAGAAATCAATTGTAGCGGATCTTTGGATCTAAAAATGGAAGATCCAGAAAATTATGATCTAGATATAGATACAAGATCCTCGTGTAAAAATAATCTAGATTCAAATACTAGATTCACATGGTGGATCTAGATACTACCCAACACTGCATGTACAGCATTACGGAACCATAATGCCAGTTGTGTATGCCTTATTACCCAACAAAGCGAAAGGTACATACAGAAAGTTTTTAGAATATTTAAAACATATTTGCTCTGGCTTACAACCAACACAATTGTTAGTGGATTTTGAAATGGCTGCAAGAGAAGCGTTCAAGGAAGTTTCCTGAAATTCAAATTTCTGGATGTTTCTTTCACTTGGCGCAAAATATGTGGAGAAAAGTTTAGTAAACGAGATTGCAGGTACTGCTCTTACACACATGATCAAAATTATTGCATATCGCATTTGCAGGCAATGAACCATGTTTTTTCATTAATTTATCCCATAAATGAATAGGTTGGGTATTTAAAAGTTTATTACAACAAGATATCCAAAATATAAAACAAAAGACACGAATGTTTACTAAGCAACTAAAATTGACAAAGCAATCAACTTAGTAAATAAGTTAATTTTGTGATTTTTTGCGCTGCATAATTAACATAATGGTACGAAACACGATTACATACTTCAACAGAGTGAGAATAGTGACCCTCTTGCAGAATGGGCTGACACAAAGAGAAGTTGCGGAAACTGTAGAAGTATCACAGAGTGATGTCTCCAGAATTTTTAGAAAATTCAGGGAGACTGATGACATTAAAGATAGGCCAGGAAAGGGTAGAAAGAAAGTCACTACGCCTAGACAAGACCGGCAATTAACTCTAATAGCTCGAAGAAATTGCACATTGTCATGTAGTGCTCTGCAACGAGAATTCCGAAGAATGGAAGGAATAAATATTTCCAGGCACACAATCCACAGGCGTCTGAAATCCAACAATATGCATCTTCGTAGGCCTCTCTATGTGCCTAGATTGACTCGTCAACACAAAACTACTCGTTTGCGTTGGGCCCAAGAAATGACAGCAAGGGCACCAAATTGGAATATGGTAATGTTTTCTGATGAAACCAGAATTGGCTTGCTAAGTGATTCAAAACGTATACGAGTTTGGAGAGGTCCAGGAAGGCAAGCACGCTTGTCCACAGCCCAGTCTCGTCTTCCATTCCAAGGTGGTAGCGTAATGTTTTGGGCCGGTATAATGCGCGGTGCTCGTACGCCACTGGTGGCCATTGAAGGGACAATGACAGGAAACCTTTACATTAGAGAGATTCTTGCTCCTGTTGTACGTCCATGTCTAGGTAGAGTGGGCGAAGATTTCGTATTTATGGATGACAATGCGACGCCCCATCGTACTCTTGCCGTTGAACAATACCTTCAAGAACAGGGTATCACAAGGTTGTGGTGGGCAGCAAATTCTCCCGACATGAACCCTATTGAACATGCTTGGGACATGTTAAAAGCCCGTATAAGAAATCGAAATAATCCTCCTTTAACTTTAAGAGAATTGAAAATTGCTGCTCGGGAAGAGTGGGACGCTATTCCACAAAGAAACATTGACCATCTCATTGAAAGTATGGAAAACCGCATAAATGCGTGTCTTCGTGCCCGAGGAGGAAATACCGACTACTAATGTATTAAAATTAGCGTTTATTGTTGTGTTCCTGTTTTTAGTTGAATTTTGTATTAGTCTTTGGAATAAAAGCTCTTTAAAAAACCCAATCTATTTCACACAGATGAGCCGTTTTCGATTAATCTAGTCGATACTAATAAAGTCGATTCCGATTACAGCACACAATCTCATTAAAAAGTTTAATTCGTGGCGATTCACAGATATGCAATAATTTTGATCATGTGTGTATAATGCACTATTATCGCATTTTCATAATTTTGTTTTATAGATTAACTATCAAAGAGACCACGTCTTCGAAATGAATGATTCCATGAATGATGTCCAGCTCTTTTGACACCCTCGTAGAAAACGAAAATTTTCCGGCAGAAAGCTCAGGGGATTGTAGATTATTTCGAAGACAATTATATTGGTCGCCGTGGACGTAGGCAAAGGCGTCCGCCCAAATTTCCCATTGATCTATGGAGTACGTATGACCGCACTACACAGAACATGCACCGCACAAATAATCATGTAGAAGGTTGGCATCGCCACTTTCGTGGAATATGTGATGATTCCCTAAACATTTTTAAATTTATTAGCGCACTAAAAATGGTGCAAATATGTGATGTCTTAGTGTATCACTAGATAGCGCTACATTACAAGTATTCATAAGGTGAATGTAACAGTTATGTATTATTATTCATTTTTCATTCACAAGAATAAAGTTAAGTAAGATTACAATCTTTTTATATATCATACATCATAACATTTGGCGACGAGGAAAATCACTTGTGGAACTGGAGAGAGCAGTATAGAAAGATATTTTTTACATTTTTGCTTCATTCGAGGTAGGGACGAGTCACATAACCTCAAAATCCAGACCGCATGGAATTTATTTTGCCTAATTTGAGTAATTAGCCAAGTATTTTAAATTTGCTAACAATGGCTAAACCAATTTTCGGCATGATGCATGAATTCAACGTTAAAGAAGATTGGATGTTGTACAAAGAGAGGCTTGACCAATTTTTTGAAGCCAACGCAGTCGTAGACGAAAAGCAGAAGGTTGCTATGTTAATAACCACAATCGGAGCGTCAACATACAAGATTCTCAGGGACCTGTGCGATCCATCGTTACCCAAGGATAAGAAGTACGAGGATATTTGCACCATGTTAAAAGAACACTTTGCTCCACGTGTTTCAGTATTCAAGGAGAGAGTGGAATTTTACGATGCTAAACAAAAGAAAGCCGAGAGCATCAACGATTGGTATGTACGCATAAAAAATTTAGCAACAAATTGCAATTTTGGAAATCGTTTAACGGACCTAGTGAAGGATAAATTTGTCACGGGAATGTTACCTGGCAGAATATTGGACCGTGTATGCGAGGAAGATATGGTGACCAAAACATTGGACGATATCAAGAATACAGCTCTGAGTAAGGAGGCAGCTCTGCAGAATGTCAACGTGAAAGAAGAATTTTTTTATTCTAAGGGAGGCCCAAGCACCAAAGAGAATCCAGCTACACAATACCTGCCACAAAAGAACAAAAAAAATGGTGAAGAAGGAAACTAAAAGAGAAGTTTGCTTCGCTTGCGGTAAAGGTGCACATAATTTTAAATTTTGTAAATTTAAGAGGTATAAATGTACAACTTGCTCTGTATATGGTCACATTAGCAGTGTGTGTCCAATGGCTAAAGATAGCTCAAAATCAATTCAAAGAAAACAAAATTTTTGGAGCATGAGAACAGTAGTGATTTTGAAGGTGACGATTTTGCTGAGTCACTGTACAATTTGTTCGAGGTTGAGCAATCTGCAGCTTATTGTAAGAAAATAGATCCATTTACTATTGTACTGAAGGTAGAGAATATCGAAATGAAATTTGAAGTGGACACAGGTGCTAGCGTTTCGGTGATCTCAAAAAGTTGTTATTTAGAGAACTTCAGAAATCATAAATTAAATAAATCCAATATCAGATTATTATGTTACAATGGCAAAGAAATTATGCCTGTAGGATCAGTATTACTTAAGTTATGTTATAAAGGTACAGAAGATTTAACTCAAATTTTAGTCATAGATAAAGGAGGACCACCACTTATTGGAAGGGATTTATTAGGCAAGTTAGGTGTTACTTTAAATTTGCCAGATGGTGCTAAAATTTTAAATAAGTTGGTAGATAATCCATTAAGTAACACTAATGATGCAAGTTTAAAAATTGTATTAAGTAGTTTTGATAAGTTATTTCAAGGAGAATTAGGATGTTATAAGAATTGTGAGGTGTCAATGCAAGTAGTTCAAGGTACTCAACCCATAATTTGCAAACCATATAACATTCCGCATGCTTATAAGCAAAAAGTTGAAGATGAGTTAGTAAGATTAGAAAAAATAGGAGTAATTAAGCAGGTAGCAACGAATAGTTGGGGAACACCTTTAGTTCCTATTATAAAAAAAGATGGTACTATTAGACTTTGTGCAAATTATAAAATTACAGTTAATAAATTTTTAGACAATTTTAACTACCCAATTCCACGTATCGATGATATATTTGCAGCTTTGCAAGGGGGTGTAGAATTCACAAAATTAGATTTAAGCCAAGCTTATAATCAGTTACCTTTAGACAATGAAACAAAATCACTTTTAGCATGGAGCACACACAAAGGTATATTTTTGATTATTTTTTAAACAGTCCTATCAACCAATCGTAATGAGACAAAATTTCAAATCGACCAATAGCATCAAAATTACACTGACTATTCGCTAGTAGTGAATTACACTGACTATTTGCTAGTAGCAAATTACAGCGACTATTTTTTCACGTTGTTTCATTGGATCTTTGTTTAAATAAATGCATAAAAAGTTAGCATTGACTTGGTTGTTAAGGAAGCGCAGCCATTTGTCTCAGTATAAACATTAAAAATTCAGCACCGTCGCCATTCTTAATTGTTTAATAAAATACTTAAATACTTGTTTAACATTTTGCGACATAGTTTAAAAAATAATCACGCCGAATTACATTCGTGGTAATAATTTTTTTTTGATAATTTTAACTCATATTTGTTGCTATTACGAAATCCCACTCGTGGACTTCGTCCACTCGTGAGATTTCTATAGCAACAAAGATTCGTGCATCTAGTTAAAATTATCAAAAAAATTATCACCACTTATGTAATTACTGTTGATAGAAAGGTTACCGTTTGGTGTTAAACCAGCAACAGATTCAACAGATTGTTCCACAAAATTAAAAGATCCTTTCAGACTAGATTGTCGACGAATTTAGATATTACCAGAATTGATTCATCCACTAAATATTTTTCTTTACCCTTTTTTGGCTCTTTGTCCACTAAACTTTACAATGTTCTCAAACAAACCAACATAAAGATTTCTTTCTCTGTCCCTATCACTTTAAATACTTTGTTAGTTCATAATAAAGACAGTATCACCTTAAATTCCAAGTCAGGAGTCTACAAAATTCAGTGTAATAGTTGCCCCGCGCTATATATTGGCCAGACAGGCAGAGCGATTACTACCAGAATTAAAGAACACCAGAATATTATTAAAAAGAATTTGGTCATTTTAGACCAGAATATTAAATTTAAATCGGCCTTTGCTAGCCACAGTATTTCTGAAAACCATAACATTAATCAAAATTTAGAATTTGAGATTTTACATGTTTGTGATAAAGGTTTACAGTTGGACCTGCTTGAGATTCTGGAAATTAATAAGGCGCTGAAGAGAAATGCTAACTATTCCCATTATGTCCTAAATGACATAACCTTTAATAATTTAAACTATATTTTCAATAGCTTACATTAATCTGTTTGTTCCTCGTATTTTGGTTCTTTCTTTAATTATTTTATATTGGTAGTCGGTTTTAGTGGTCACACCCTGTATGTCGTTTTCATCTTAGTTCAGAACCCACAGTTTACTATAATTTAGTTTAATCTTGTTCACGATAGATGTCGTGTTCACCACTATTCATGTCTCATAATGGCGATGTTGTTGCCGGTTATGTGACGTTAAATTTTATTTCTGCTTAATTTTTCTACTCCAGATGCTGGAGTTCTTGAAATTTAAATTTAAATCCGTTCCATTCAGAATGTAGTCCGTTCTACGGCAGTTTTATTTTTCGGCGTAGCCGTAATTTGTTGAGTTATGTGTTTTTCGAGAGTGCCTCACTTTCTTCAGTTTAATTAATTATTTTGTGAAGATGTTTTATTTTCGACGCTGATAATACCTATGTTTATTTTTCACTTATACAAGATTTTTCTTACGTTTAAGATGTTATTTTAAAAAAATTTTATCCACGAGTTTTACATATATTTTTTAAAAAAGTTTTTTACGGGGTAAGTTTACCTGTTTGGTTTGCGATTGGTTTGTTACTTTTTGATTTGTATTGCTTATAGTCTGAAGATGTGCCCATAGTGGTCACGAAAACGTTAACACTACTGAATCTACACCTTTAAAATTATATTATTTTGTGGGATCGACTGTGTTTTATTTATGAGAATTTTACCATATCCCATTTGGAGACCAATGGATTTCAACGAATCTATCTGTTAAACCAGCGTGTGCAATTTTCCAAAGACAAATGGACATTATGCTACAAGGGTTAAAAGGGGTATGTTGTTTTATATATGACATAATCGTTACAGGTGCAAATAGAGAGGAGCACTTGAACAACTTAAAAGCGGTATTAAAAAAATTACAGTCGCAAGGACTCCGATTAAAGTTGGAAAAATGTGTTTTCTTTCAGAAGAAAATTAATTATTTGGGGTACATTATTGACAAACGGGTTTACATAAAGATGTAACAAAAATTAAAGCTATAAAAGAAGCTCCTAAACCAAAGGATGTAACTCAAGTAAAAGCTTTTATTGGGATGGTGAATTATTATGGTAAATTTATAAAAGATTTGGCGAAAATATTGAATCCTTTGTATGAACTGTTACAAAAAAATAAATAATTTAGGTGGACACCAAAATGTGAAGAATCATTCATTAACGCGAAAGAAGCGATATCTTCAGAATACGTATTGGTACATTTTGACCCAAATTTACCTTTAAAATTATCTTGCGATGCATCACAAGCTGGTGTCGGAGCCGTGTTGTCACATGTTTTTGAATATGGAGATGAGAGGCCAATTGCCTTTGCGTCAAGGGTGTTATCGACAACAGAAAAAAGATATTCAATGGTAGACAAAGAAGCATTAGCAATTTACTTTGCAATTAAAAAGTTTTCACAGTATTTACTAGGACATAAATTTACCTTAGTAACTGATCACAGACCGTTAGTCTCAATTTTTGGAGAAAATAAAGCTATGCCAGCAATGGCAGTAGGAAGGTTACAGAGATGGGCAGCATTTATTAGCAATTATAACTACGAAATTAAATATGTTAAAGGCAGTTTAAATTCGAATGCAGATGCATTATCGAGAATGCCACTAGACGTAAATTGGTTCGGTATTGAAGAAGAAAAATTAGTAGGTAGTTATTTACATTTTGTAGAAATGGAAACTACGGTAGATAAGGAAATTATTAAGAGCGAAATAAGAAAGGACGAAATTTTGAGTAAAATTTTTGCATGGATTTGGAAAGGATGGCCAAATTACTTAAGAAAAGAGGAAAAAGAATTTAAACCTTATTTTGACAAACGAGATGAGCTAACATTAGAGAAAGAAACAATTATGTGGGGTCACAGGATTGTAATTCCAAAAAGTATTCAATCAAAGATTTTAAAAGAATTACATGCCACACACTTGGGTATTGTTAAAAGACTAAGGGATTAGCCCGATCATACTTTTGGTGGCCAGGAATGGACTCAGACATCGAGAACATGATTTTATCATGTGAAGTTTGTTTGAAATGTCGGTCAGATCCAGCAAAAGTAATTCCGAAGCTTTGGCCCATTACAACAGAAGTATTTGAGAGAATACATATAGACTTCGCAGGACCATTTAATAACAAACGACTAAGAATACAATTGAGAAACTCAGGGAAGTTTTTTCGAGGTTCGGAATACCAAAGACAATGGTAAGTGATAATGGTTCTCAATTGGTAGCAGAGGAAATGGAGGAATTTTGTAGAAGAAATGGTGTGAAACATATAAAATCTCCACCATATCATCCTAGTAGTAACGGGGTAGCTGAAAATTCAGTAAAATCGTTTAAAAATGGACTCCGAAAAGTTTTAATAGATTCGCAATATAGTAACATTACATTGTCTACTTTAATTTGTAGGTAGGGGAGAGGTGGTATGAAAGGGACACGTATTGAAAGGGACAATTCAAATTACGCGCCAATTACAAATCTCCACGAAGCAAAAGTATTTATGTTTTGTGGCAACACCAACGCACATTCATTCGCACCTAACTTCAAGTTCTTGTGATTTCAAAGACGGCGGCGTTCTGCTCGTGATTTTTTTTCGTGCGCCAAAGTAAAATTTTTATAATTCTTTTTAAACGATTTGTGAAATGTTGTAAATGGTTTATTGAACTGTTTGTCATTGTATATAATTAGTTGTATATACAATTACAGGAGAACGAAAGGTCAGTACCTTTTAGATAAAATCGTAGCGTTAGAGGTTATGTTTTAAATTTGTGTGTTATATTTATGAAAGGGACACAACAAACGGTTATGAAAGGGACGTCCCTTTCATAACTGTCCCTTTCATGACTGGTAATTTGTTAAGTTTTATATTAATGATTTAACATCCTTGCAGTATAAAAATGCCACCTAAAAAGAGAACTCGCGTCGGAGCGAACAAAATACAAGAAGCGGTGAATGAAGTCGTTCAGAAAGGGATTTCTGTAAGATCGGCTGCCAAAACATTTAATGTAGCCAAATCGCATTTGCACAGATTGGTCGTAAAAGCTAAAGCGTCTCAATCTACGTCTTTTGTGTATGAACCGAACATTGGTAATAAGAAAGTTTTTACCACAGACCAAGAATGTTCGCTGGGAGATTATTTAAAGACCTCTGCAAAAATGTGCCATGGCTTGACAACTAAACAAGTCAGAGAACTAGCATATCAGTATGCTGTTCGTCTTGAAAAAAATATACCAGCTTCATGGGAGGAAAATAAAATAGCTAGTCTAGATTGGCTGAAGAGTTTTTTAAAAAGGCATGATTCTCTGTCCGTAAGAAAACCCGAGAATACTTCGTTAGCAAGAACTACAAGCTTTAATAAGCACAACGTTCAATGCTTTTTTAG
>JABXWE010010864.1:0-40976 GCA_014611495.1 Limonius californicus | reverse complement strand
ATAGTTTTATACTGACAACCTGCGTATTGTGTCGACATATCCAGATGCTATCCGCATAACGAATTTTTTCACAGTTGCAATTTCAATAGTTGAGAATAAAATGAACGAATTACATAATTTATTATCTACTTTAATTTAATTTGCTCACATTTAGAAATTCTATTATTAGTATCAGATAAGCAAATATGACGATTTTTTAGAAATAGGATAACACGGAAAAGAAAATATTATTTTTATAATTTGATATAGTTTATTACAACTTTTTTAATGTAATATTTAGATCAAGTAGATTTCTTTGGCGTTGAATCGAACGCGGTGAATCAATTGCATGGCTTCCCAAGTCATGTTAGTTAAACCATTTTATATAATTTCGATAAAACTCAACGTTAAATACACTTTTCAAACTGGACACATACAATATGCGTCAAAAGTATGGAACGTACTAAATAAAACTGAAACAATTGTTTTGTAAAAATCCTGAAATACGTCGATTTTCTTTTTTATGAATGCACAATTGTTTGTCAAAATCATTTTCTCACATTCATTTGTTCTTAAGCGATGGCGTCATCATTACTTTTTTAAATGGCAACCCCTTTTTTCTTCCGTGTTTGACAAATCTCATCACCAGTTAAATGGTGATATACAATAATTGGTACTCCTCATAACAATGCACATAAAGTTTGAAAAATCAGAATTTATTTATAATGAAAATAAGATCATTATGAAAAAATTACCTATCGGAAATGTTCAAATTGTCCACCATTAATCAGTTGGTATTGACGAGTACGTGTGTATCGCACGCTCGATAATTTCCGGTCCGACAATTTCCATTTTTGAACGAATCCGAGGCTTTACATCGTCTAAATGGTTTGGCCTGCTAATGTAAACGCGTGATTTGACAAGGCCCCATAGAAAAAATCTAGCAGCCTGAAGTCAGGTGATCTCACAGGCCACTCAAACGGTCCTCGCCGCCCTGACCACGTATCAGGTAACATATCGTCAAGAAACTGCCGGATTTGTACACTAAAATAGGGAGCAACTCCATGTTGTTGAAATCTAATGCTTGGATGGGGCATATCAGGATGTTTGTTGGTTGGAAAACGAATTGCTAGAGCTGAAAATAAATCAAAATTTTGTGTGTATTTTTCTCAAAAGGTTGTTATGTGGGGTACCGATTATTTTATATCACCATTTAACTAGCGGGGAGATCTATCAATATAAGGAGGAAAAGAATAGGGTTGCCATTTAACTAAATTAATGATGACGTCATTACTTAAAAAAACGAATGAATATTTGAAAATGATTTTACCAGACAACCGTACATTTTTAAAAAAGAAAGTCGGTGTGTTTCAAGATTTCTACAAAAAATTTGTTTCAATTTTATTTGGTATGTTCCATGATTTTGATGCGCACTTTAGAGAAGTGTTTCAAATGAAAGCATTAGAGGTACTGTTGGTGAAAGCGGAAGTATTAGAAAAAGTACACCGTTTCTATAAATTATTGGGCATAAAATGAGTTATATCACTTTGTCCTCAAATGTTTGTGAATCACATTGTAATCTTGCACGGTTTTTTGTTCTAAACATCTTTTTTGGACATTCACTCTACCGTCCCCCTCCCCCGGAACCGCTTTCGCATTACTTTAGGGGGTGCGGGCGTCCCTTACATACTAGCGGCAGTCATTCAAGCAACATGCACCCTAAACTTAACTAAGTGAAATATGGTCATCGCTTTAGCCGGGGTTTGACCCCGCGGCCGATTGAGCCGCATTTGTCCCATCGAGGTCCAATAATGATTGAAGTATATAGAGATGTTTGGTAAACCGCAGATCTCGATCAATCAAAATAAACAAGGTACTCCGAGTACCAACTAGTTTCCTAGCAACAACAATGCAATGTTGCGAGGTTTCTCTCCCTCGTACGCACATGGCAGAGGTGAGAAGTAGAATCGAACAATCAAGGCAGGCATTTACTAAAATGAATAAAGTTTTATGCAATAAGAAATTGAGCCTAGATCTAAGAATTCGCCTCGTACGATGCTACACATTTTCTACCCTCTTGTATGACGCAAAGTGCTGGACAGTTAATAAAGACGAAATCGAAAAACTAAATGCTTTTGAAATGTGGACTTGTGGAAAAATTCCATGGACGGACAGAGTGCGAAATGAAGAAGTCCTTCGAAGATTAAACAATGACATGAAAATAGAACTTACCATCAAAAGTAGGAAATTAGGATACCTGGGACACTTGATGCGACATGAACGATACAAAATCTTACAAGAAATTATGCCGGGTAAAATAGAAAGAAAGAGAAGTGTGGGACGAAGAAGGACTTCATGGATGAAGAATTTGAGAGACTGGTGCGGAAAAAGTAGTTTCCTTGTTTCGAGCCGCAGTAAACAAAGTACATATGGCGCTATTGATCTCCGACCTCCGATAGGAGAGGCATTCTAAGAAGAAGTAGTCTTGCAAGACTAGAATTCTGTCACGATCGAAAACTTTTTTTCGGTGATTAAACTGCCTAACCAAGTTTATGTTAATTCACACAATTTTAAGATGTGGTCTACCGAAAATCTTCATTTTTCTGTTGGTACGCCTCGGCATTCTCAGAAAGTTGGTTTTTGGCAGATCTGTTTTGTTGGTATGCTGCTATTGTTGTTGTATGTTTCTAGTATATTTATATCTAAAAATTATTACAGTAATGCTGTAACTTTTTTTTTGAATATCTGCATACGTATGCAGTAAAGAATAAACGTTTGCCCTATTTTCAATACGAACATCGGCAGGTATTTTTACTGTAGAATTTTGAGATTGCTATCGGTGTATGTTATTAACTAGAATTGCATAAAGCTTGAACAAACTTTCTCTAAACAATTTTTAAAGTGCAAATAGATCTTTACAAATGTGTTTTATTATCTAGTAGTAAATATGCAATATATTCTAATTATATTAAGCGTATACATGAACTTTGTTAGTACTGTGTAATAAGAAGAACTAACACAGTATAGATTGCATAGTAAAGTGTTGATTATGAAATTTCTAAGAATCTTTCAATGAAATTGCACAGTTCGTTTGTATAAGTAAAATACGTCACTGGATTTTTCAAATACAGAAGTTTAGTTTTTATTACTGTTTATATCTCTTTTGTTTTCTTTCGCGCAAAAAAATTACGCTGTGACTTCTGAAATCCTTTAATTAACTCATAACAATATATAGAATGCGATCGAAAATTATTGAAGGGCACATGACCTACATGCAGTTCCATTATGATCAACAATACATTCTGTTTGTCCACGAACTTACCAATACTTACATACGCACGTTGTTTGTGAACTGCCCCTTTTGTTGCTTTCGTTTCATATGTTCCTTGTTCTTGTTTTCGTAATCCGAATGTAATACTACTTTTTTAAGGCTAGACCGTAATTTTAGGTGATAACGGTGTTTACAGTACAGCTTGATAAATTTTGGAGTTCTTTTGGAAGCCTAATTTACATCCGGAGAACGTGATCAAAAAGGCGTTTGCAGTACTCAGTAGAGTGTGTAAAGGAAATTCTATGGAGAGACCATCTGTGCTTACGGAAGACACTGTCCAAGATATTCAACAGCGAATGAATGTAAGCTTCAGTAGATCATTATGCTATTATGTGTCTCGTCAAATAGGTAATGAGCGTAATGTCGTTGTAACTGAGTTACTGAACATTCATATTGTAGGTCGTTTACACGGTTCGTGCATAAAGCTTGCTAAAAGTATTACATATTCACCCATACAAAGTGTTAGTTGTTCAAGAGTTGTTGCCAGCAGGTTTTGAATAGCGTCTACAATACTGTACATGCTTTTTTGAAAATCTCAAGAATGATGAACTTTTAGATGTGATATTTTTCAGCAATCAAGTATGGTTCCATTGTAGTGGCTACGTAAACTCCCAAAATTATTGTTCGTGGTCAACCTAAAACTCTAATAGTTATTAGGAGCTCTCATTACATCTCACAAAAATTGGGTTTTGAATTGCCATGCAGAGAAGAAGAATAATTGAGCGATATTTTAAATGAGAAGCTCAATACCGTCATTTACTAGCAACTATTTCTTAATTAAAATTACAATATGCAAAACCCTTATCAGACCAGTTGTCACATATAGCGCAGAAACATGGTTATTGAATGAAGAATACAAGAGAATGCTGCTTACTCTAGAATGAAAAATATTCCGGAAGTTATATGGACCTGTAAGAGATGACGACAGGGAATAGAGGCGCAGAATGAACTTCGAACTGAAAATCTATAAGACGGACCTAATATAATTAAAGACTGCGATGGTTTGGGCATTGTATACGAATGAATGAAGAGAGGATATTAAAAAAGATCTACGCCTTAATCCCGCAAAACAGGAGGTCAAGGGGTTGGCCGAGAAATAGGTGGAAAAAAACGATGCAGATAGAACTAAGAAGGTTAGGAATAGGAAAATGGAGAATGATGATGAATGACAGAACCGAACGGAGAAGAGTGACAAAGGAGGCAATTATCCAACATGAATAGGAAGGCCGAAGAATTAAATTTTTAAGACCGTTTATTTATCAACTTTATCAACAAGCTTGGATTCTTCCAGCAAGCTGGTGCAACGTTGAACTTTCCAATAGATTTTTGGATGAAAAATAAGCTGAAATTGTTGGCAACCGCTGTCGCCCGACTTGATATTTTTTGGCTACTTTATATTTGGACATCCTAAAAATGTTGTATATGCAAATCATTTGAGGAGCTACAGGAGTGATTACTGCGAATGAAGGCATATTGAGATAGGAGGTAGACATTTTTGGATATTTGTGAAGGGACATTTCCAGCAACTGTTGTAAACCACAATCTTACAAAGTATATTTTTGTTCATCAAACTGTATAATTAAAATAAAGATTACCAGTAAAAACCTGATAAACGTTTTTATTCATTAAAACTGATATAAATTGTGTTTTTTTACGTACAGGTTAATGTTTACAATATAAAAAAACTTACGCACCGCAATCGTAATTTACAAGAAACATATGTTCTAAACGTAACCGTTAACGAGTTATTGTTTATTTCATAATTTATGTGGCTAAAATTATAGTTCAAGGAATTTTATGAAATAACTGCGTTTTTATTATTTTATTTACAGGAAGTGTTCAAAATTATCTCCATTGTGTTCGATACACAAAGCCGCACGTCCCAGAAGAGATCGCTGCTGTATTCTTTGGTAATTCTTCTACCGTGTGCACTTCACTTGCATAAACAATCTGTTTTATGTGACCCCAAAAATAAAAATCTAATGGATTCAGGTCCGGCGAACGCTGTGGCCATACTACGGATTCTCCTACTCTAATCCATCTTCCCGGAAAATATGCATTAAGCCAAACTCTAACACGAAGACATTGGTGTGCTGGTGTCCCATCGTGTTGATACCACATTGCACGTCTAATATTTAATGGCACATCTTCCAGTAATAAGCGTAAAGAGTTTTCTAGAAAATATTCGCAATTCGCACCATGCAAACGGTGTGGCAGTTCAAACGGTCCAATCAGACGATCATTAAGAATACCACCTATTATATTAACGCTATCTCTATGTTGAAAATGCGAGCGTCTTCTTAAATGAGGATTTTCTGCAGCCCTTTCATGAAAATTATGATAATTATTGATACGATCTAGTGTGAAAGAAGCTTCATCGGTTCATAAAATAGGCGGTAGGTTTTGATTATTTTGTATCCAATTACAAAATCTTAAAACGAGTTTCAGAATCATTACCTAGAGCTTGAACTCTTTAATGATGATATGGATGTAAGCGAACACTTCTTATTATTCTCCAAACCTGGTTTCTACATATTCCAGTACGTAATGAAATTCTTCGCACACTTAAAGACGGATTTTCTTGTAATAAATCAAGAACTTGTTCATCCTAGTTTATGGGTCATTAAAAGTGCCATGTTCCTTCAGCTGACGATGTGAATTAAACAAAACTGCACGCGTAGGCAGTCTTCTATTGGGATATCTTCTACGATACGCTTGTTGTGCAGTTAAAGCATTCCCATCACACAGACCGTAAGCATACTGAATATATGAGAGAGATTTTGTGTTTCCTCCTGCTTCCCACTCCCTAAAATCATATACTTTGATTTCTCTTCATTTATCACCAATCCCACTTTTAACGCTTGTTGCTCTATCTTTTTGAGCACTGTTTTAAGTTCCTCTTTCGTTTTCGCAAGTAACACTACATCATCAGCATATGTCAAACATTGCACTGAGTCCTTAAGTATATTTTTTCCTGTATTTAACTCTCCTTTCCTAAGCACGTTTTCTAGCACTATGTTGAACAGCGTTGTAGATAACGGGTCTCCTTGTCTTAAACCTACATTGCTTTCCACTGTTCTCGATCCCATGCTTGAAATCTGATCTTGAACTTTGTATTTTGTAAGGTCATTCTTACCAGCGCTATTAGTTCTTTATTAAATCATAATTCTTGCATAGCCTCATAAATCTGCGGCCTTTTTATTTTGGCGAAAGCTTGCTTGGAATCTATAAATAATGTATGTAGTGGTTTATTCTTTCGCTGGCATTTTTCATGGATTTGTCTCAGCATAAAATTGTGCTCAATTACTGTAATCATCGTAATAATTGATCACATATTCCAATTCGTAATGCAATTCCTCGCACACTTAAAGACGGATCTTCTGGTAATAAATCAAGAACTTGTTCATTATCGTTTATGGGTCTACGGACAACTTCTTGGCCGACTGCATGTCTTGCATTGAAAGTGCCATGTTCCCTCAGCTGAAGATGTGAATTAAAGACAACTGCACGCGTAGGGAGTCTTTTATTGGGATATGTTCTATGATAGTCTTGTTGTGCTACTAAAGCATTTTCATCACACAGATCGTAAACATAATGAATATTTGCATATTCTTCATTTGAAAATAACATTGGCATTGTGAATCACTTGCGAATTACGATGGGAATAAGGATACAAAGAAAAAGCCAATAACTTCAGTATCAGAGTAATAAACTGACAAGTTACATACAATAATTTGTTAAAAAAGATGTTCAAATGTTACCAAACAAAAGACGCGATCATGGCAACTACATCAGTATTTCAGAAATCCGTGGAACTAAAATTTTATCCACATAATTTATGAAATAAACAAGAACTCGTTAACGATTACGTTTAGGACATATGTTTCGATGGACTTTCGACTCTGAATAAGTTCTGGAATTCATCCTGGAAATATTGCTGGTACGTATTGGAACACGCGTTTTATACAATAAATGCACATTTTGAAGGTTTGTAGTTAATGTAGCATATTTCTAAAAACTTTGTTTTCAATAATATGCAATTATTTTTGAAAGTTTTAAGTATTTTCAAAGCAGAACAGGGTGAAAAATACAACTGTTTACATTTTTAGTTCAATACTTGTTTGTTGTTTGTTTTAAGATTATCCACTTTCAGGGAATTATGCTAATCTTTTATACTGGCAAATGCAAATTCTTTTTTGTCAATTCTTGGAAGGGTTAGGGATTATAGCCCAGGTGAACATTTTTTCCACTGAAAATTCTTTCTGATAATAGAAATTGATTACACCATGTAATTATTAAATGTAATAATAATATTATTTAAATTTAATCTAAATTATTTTTTAATATTAATAATTGTTATTAGTATCAAGTTTTGGATCTATCAAAGTCTTACTTTGCTTAAACGACTATAATGTAAAGTGCATGCAAATATTCCAAATTTTAGTGCATGTTTTTCCTAAGCCTGATAATTACTTTTGTAAAAATGGACGCACGCACATTTCTGTTCGCACCATGTAATGCATGATTACACTTCCTAAAACTTATAATGCTACGTGTGCATAAAGTTGTGCAACAAAAATTTTGTTCAGGAGATCGTAAAATAAACTGAACGAACTGAGATCAGGAAGCTCTTTCTTTTCATTTTAATGTACCATTGAATCCGTTTTGGAACAAGTTATTGCCACTCCGTGACATAACACACCAGTCGGACGTCGGTAGATCTTTAAAGGCTTCTTTCATAATCCACATCTGATTACCAAAGCTAAGGCATACAGGTAAAATCATAATAATAGTGAGATTCGTATATCGGAACCCGAAATATTGCAAACGTTCCCATACACTTTCCCCACCAAGTTTGCGAGTTTATAAAATCAGTACTAATGCTCAAACCCGGCTTAGTTTCATATGGCAATTTTGTGTAAGCCTGCTTGCTAATCACCGAATTTTTGCGGGGAAAAATTTTGATTTGCTGTGTTAGGAAGTGGAATTACTTAAATACTACATGTTTATTTTTTAAGCATTAGGTATGACGTAACAAAAAATAAATATTTGTGCGACATGAGTTTTTAAAGAAAGGAATTTGATAAATTGCTGAATGATAGCTGATTTATCAAGGTATTTATTTCGTTTTTAAATAATTATTTAACGTTTGTTGCGGTAGGAATTGAGTGAAATATTTTTATTGACAGCAATGTAGTCTGCTTGAGAATTTTGCGGAAGCTATTTAGAAAAGGAGCAATGGCCATTTTCAGTAACAAATGTTGCACGTCAGTCAAAACATAAATTTAAATAACATTTTGTATTAGACTACCATACAACGTCAATATTATATATCAATATTATAAACATGAAGAGTATAATTTATTTCAGTATTATTGCCAGTAACATATTATATTACCTGTTTGTTTTCCTATACTGAAAATTTTGAAGAACATGCGGAACTACAATAAAACCAAACGTAAAAAGTGTTATTAGTTAAATTTCCAAGATTCTATGCTGTCTTTTAAATACTACATATATTAGTTTTTAAAGTTTTCCTGGAAATTTTAAGATAGGCATTTTTCATTGAGTTCCAATTTTTTATGTAATCTTAACAGTTAATTCTTGCTATGCCTTACAAATTGATTTTTAACCGAATTTTTTAAATTGAATGAATGGCACTACAATTTAAATTAATACAAAAAGCCATATTTTCAAAATTTAGCTTCTGTATTAGAAATTTTCCAATGAGTAGTGGGTGTAGTGTATCATTTTCATAATTTCGATTTTTTAACCCTACAAGTTTATGTTAATTATAGAAAATCATCATTATGCAACACTCTGCCACAAACCTTTACGGTATTATTCCTTTTAGAGTGTGTAAATTTGTACTTTTTTTACAAGTACTACAAAACAGCCAGTTATAAGAGAATAATGATATTACAACCCATATTTTTTTGGGTGTTTATCATACAGTTAGTTGTCTTCTATTCACAAATGTGCGAGTTGTATCTACCTTTTGCAGAAAATATAATTATTGTTACATTAATCCGGATACGATTTGCTGCAGTGACATCAATGCATTTCTTAATGATAATATCTACTGCAGTTCAATGATTTCTTAAGAGGATATAATAATTTAATTAAAATTAATAACTATTCGTGTTCATAGGTCATTTATTTAAGAGTTTATAAGCGGAAAATTATATAAACATTAAATTACATAAGCGAAAAATTATATATAGTAAAACGGCAACTACTGTAGTTGTTTCGAGGTTGAGACTTGTAATGCAAAAATAACTCAAACAAAAATTATAAATAAAGGAGGTAGGACTGAACTTGTAATATTTTCGAAATTTTACCTTTGTTTTGCTATGTTGCACATTTTATTTCTGAATTTGGTATAAAACTTATAATGTTCTAAAAACTTTTGAAAACAACTTTTTAAACCGTTCATGTATTCTAAAATTTAATTATTATCTACCAAGTAAATTGCGGAAGGAGCCGCCATCATGTCCAAAAGAAGATTACCATTGCAAATAGCTGTACTAGCAAAACGGTGTTACTCTAAGGACAGGCCATTTTCAACAGCTATTTTCCCTTCAATGCTAGATGACGCAGTAGAAGAAAATGAGGAAACATTTATTCCAAAACCGTATAGTGCAATTCCTGGACCAAAGCAACTGCCTGTTATTGGAAACTCCTGGAGATTTGCGCCGTTTATTGGTAATTATTAGCAATAGAATTGATTGGAGGCAGTTGATTAAGTAAATACACTTTGGGAAACCCCTTTCACCACGATATTTAGAACATCTAAATACGTATTTCGGCAAATAACCTATCATCTTTAGTAGGAACTTGGATTAACTAAAGTAATTTGGCTGAGGAATACTTCTGAAGATAAGTCCTTCGCCAAGTCAATAATTGAAGTCTAATAACTTCAATTGTTAGCTCCAAAGGTATTTTTCAGCCAAGTTACTTTACGAACTAAAGCAGCTTGCGGGTAAGGGTTTTTCCAAAGTTTAGTTATTACCAACATTCATTTGTTGTTTAGGAATTAAGTTTAAGGTAACATTGGGTTGACAGTATTTTTATATTTTCATTTGTTGCAGGGCATTATAAAATTGAAGAATTAGATAAAGTGATGTGGTCTTTAAGGCGCGACTATGGGAAAATAGTAAAAGTAGGAGGTTTAATTGGGCACCCTGATTTACTTTTTGTTTTCGACGGCGACGAAATCCAAAAAATTTTCCGAAGGGAAGAGGTAATGCCTCACAGACCTTCCATGCCTTCTTTGCATTACTACAAAGGACATCTTCAAAGGGAATTTTTCGAAGGCAACGCTGGCGTAATTGGAGTGTAAGATATTCGTAGAAATTATTTAAAACAATTAGCAAGTGTGGTTTTAGACATGGACCAAAATGGGACGAGTTCAGGAAACAAGTGCAGCAAATTTTGTTGCCTCCCAGCACAGCCAAGAAGTACATTGAACCGTTGGATTTAATAGCAGCAGATTTTCTTAAAAGGTTTGTTTGATCGAGTGATACTTTTGATGTTTATCTATACTTGAATAAGTGGAACGGGATGTGTGATATTTGGCAATATTTTGTTTCCTTTATATTGTAGTATTTTGACATGGTTATGGCTTTCTAAAAACGTCAACTAGGTACTCAAACAAAGTTAGTTCTACAACATGCTCTGAAAATTTAAGTTTACTCATGTTTCGCAAGTTGGGAACTTTAAAAACGACCCAAACGAAGTGTTTAATTTTTATTTAGGAGCAATTTTCAAAGATGTAAAAAATCTAACAGTTATTTAATAAGCCTAAATATTGTTTAAGAGATAGTGGTTTACAATTCAGTGCACTTCCAATTAAATTGACGTTTACATTATGTTCGTGGGAAAGTAGAAAATAATACCCACTGTTCTGATCTGAAAATTCTAAAGAAAAATGGGATTATATAACATATGCAACCAATACCCGGAAAATCTGAAACACTCTACCGTTATATAATATTTACTTGCTAGCAGACTTGAATTTGGTACAAAAATGCAACTAGTTCCGTTGTATATATTCCTTATGATTACGTATTATTTAATGGGGCGAGGTGTATATGGGAAAGAGCGAAATCTGTTATATAATTGAACATTTATGTCTGCATACTTTAACTCTCCCATTACTTCAGAGGCGTGCAAAGATAAATAGTGGTTTTGTGTAGCAGGTATGGAGTTCACCAATTTGTTCGTTATTCATGTATAATAAAATTGGATAGTTTAGAAAACTTTTACTCTATGGTGCTTATGCCGCCTAAGCGATTTTTTTGCAGGTGTTATATGGTGCTATGTAAATGGAGTGAAAATTTGTTTATAAAGTTCAGGCAGATTATTACATAAATGTAAATTAAGTCTTGCCGCTTCCTGAAATTCAAATCTGATAATTTTATTAGTTGTAGGAACTAAGAATAAAATGTCAATTTTTAAACATTTTATGGTGTAGTTGTACTCTTACAGTCTTACATAAATATAAATTCTACTTTCTCTTATTTTCAGTTACTGTTGTTGCTGTTGTTTCCAAGCACATTCGTTCAATACTATAAATTGTTAATTGAGAAATAATTATCTCCCTATAGTTTTTGCATTTCGATTAAAATACATTTAAAAATATAAGTTTTTTATACAAATATTTTAAGAGAAAGTATGATATTCTTATAGCGTTTCTAAATATTTTTAGGATGGAGGAATCGTTGGACGAAAACCAAGAATTGCCGGATAAATTCCTCTTCGAAATCTATAAATGGGCTTTAGAATGTAAGATACCGACTTCTATACTCCATTCATTTTTTGTTGGCGTGTTAGTAGGCCATATCGTAATACTTTCGGATATGCAAATAATGCTTGCCATATTGATTAACGTATTTTTACATATATTGATTCTAAAATCAAATTGCAAAAAGACACACATACTATACACCCTTACACAAGATCCCATTTGTTGAATGCAACGGCAAACTAATACAGAGAATACAGTTTCCTAGTACAACGAACATGTGTTTAGAATGTGTGCATGTTAATAAAAATCAGACAGTCAATTTAGAAGCCAAAACAAAATGAATGGAGTATAGAGTAAACAATCACATTTACTAAATTTGTAATTTTAGCTGTAGCGCGAGTTTCTTTGGATACCCGTCTTGGTTGTCTGGAACCAAATATAAACAAAAATTCTGAATCACAAAGAATTATTGATTCAATCAACACATTTTTCTGGAATGTCGCCGAGGTTGAATTAAAAATGCCTGTGTGGAGGATTTACAAAAATCAGGCTTTTAGAAAATACATCGGGGCGTTAGAAGACTTCAGAACGTAAGTATTTCATGTAATAATACGCTAAAAAAAGGGTGTAGCCTAAAAATTTAAGAAACTTTCGGCTGTAGAGTAAGTTCATGATTTTTGCTGACTGCTATTGTAATCGGCTGACGAGATCGCATGAGACAGAAATGTTTCGTTTCGAGAAAATTAGCCTACTTGACACTGGAATCCTTGCATCTATTCTCCATAAAAATATTTCTTACGCATGAGAATATGCTGCACTAAATTATGGTATAAAATAATGTGATAACAAGGCAAGATTTGATTTGATTGATTGTTTTTTTAATAATTTATCAACGTCATTCTTTAATTTTTGCTGTATAAAATTGAATGTGATATTATAGTAGATCACAAAACAACATACATTGACAATAGGAACAAACAATATCAATAAGGACAACAAACAAAATACTAATACTGAAAACAGTAACGAACAAAAGTGATACCTAACGACATCTAAACACGTTCAGGAACGATATCAAAATACCACTGAAATTTTAAAGCAAACGCTTAGTTACCTCGTTTATATTAAAAAATATTATTAAATCCTCTATTCAGCCCCCTCACGCCATTTAATCGGCGAAGGGCACTAATATTATATGATAGTTAAAGAAATACATTTGTTTCGAGATTTAAAATGTAGAGCTGGGCGAATGTTAGATAAGGAGATTCTTTTAAAATAATTTTTCATAACTAAACCAACTTAATACATGTTATTTTAAAGGGTGGCCCCCATTGTCTTCTTTACTCTGCATATTTGTTGCTGCATATTTTTTAGGGAGAAACTTATTCGTTCTCTATCCGTTATACGAAACTATGTATATAACATTATAGAGCATCTTTGACATAATTATAAAAAAATAATAATGTTGTGTTATTTAGATAATGGCGGCCATTTTGTTTTTGTTTTAGTGGCAGTGAAATTCGTACTTATATCAGAAAGCTTATTTGTTTCTCCATGCAGTTGTGTATGAATTATTTCCGACTACATAGGAAAAAATTTAAATATTAATGATATAAAAAGAAAAAAAATTATATATGCGTTAAATCTTTTAATTTTGTCAAAAAATACTTAAAACTTTGTATATTTGCTAGAACACTGCTACAGTATATATCGCGCGTGCAATATAGTTGTTCCATCCGGTATATTTTTTTATTTAAATCTTCTAATGTTTCAACTATTTTCTAAACAAAATCAAAAAAACTTAATGACTTTAAATTATGTTATTGTTATGAAGGTTAATTTTTTTAAGCCAGCACGTGTCTCGTCGCTCTGAATGTTACCTTTCTCGTCTTACTGACACACTTTCTGCCACAACTACCGGTATTATGTCATTCCACGCGTAATAACTGCATTTTCAAAGTCAAGTTTAACTTTCTCCTTTCAGAGAAATCGAGAGTGGTTTCTTAAAGACGTGTATATTGTAGTCTGGGTGCCTTTCTTTTGTGCAATTATAAAATTTGGGTCAAATCTTTGCTGTTTTAGATTTACATATTGTTAGGCAAATTAACTCCAATATTATATAGGGTGTTTTTGGAGCAGTTCTTCTGTCTATGATCTGATATAATAAACTCATTAAAAAATAAGCACAGGAAAAATAAAATTAGAATAGGACAAGAAAAAATTAATATATGCCATAAAAAGTTTAACTAGTATGTTTATGTACTTCGCTACTAGCCAGCTCAAAAGGTATTAAAAATACTAAATATTATATTGCCTCACTCGTATGATAGTCAAACTGAAGTTCTTAAAAGTACTTTTTTTATTTGCATATTGTATAGAAATGGGAAATTACTTGTGCTGCCAGTAATAATTACATTAAATTAAATGAAAGTATTTTATAAATTTAGTGAGTTTTATGGAAAATATGTCACAAATAAAATTTTAAACAATACAAACGGATGAAAGAAGCACCGAAAAAAATTAATGCTTTTGAAGCGCCAAATTCTTATACAGGTCGTCCCATCGGTGCATGGACGGAAGATAACTTCTCACTCAGGCAACATATTAAGATTCTATTTTCGCTAAACGATAGGTACACTTTTTATGTATAACACTAAACATATGCTTTATTTTAATGGAAAACCCAGTAAAATGTGGCACTTTTAAAAATCCACTTCAGTGCTGATCAAGTATAAAGTTATATCTGGCTATTTTCAACCATTCTCCCGGTAGAATATACAACTGTTGCAATAATATTTACCACTTGTTACTACGAATTGATCAGCTTCCTTCAGATGTTGTGATCTCACAGTTTCATTCTTACGAACTGATATCTGAACATATCTACGTATAAACCCATTATATCATTCATTCATTCCAAGTTAGTTCAGTAGCTTCGCACAAATTACAATATTTCATGTTTGGTTATACCATACCCATATTTACTACTTTCATACATTATATCTCTCTGCTACATCTCTTAAGGCATTCCCATGCTTTACTTCGGCTGTCATAGAACACCGAAGTATTTTTTACTGTCAAAAAACTTAATTGATTTTCACTTACTGACTCAGTCAAAGAACATCGAAGTATTTATTCCTGTCAATAAATTTACTTGATTTTCACTTGCCGAGTCAGCCATAGAACACCGAAGTTTTTTTCCTGTCAATAAACATACTTGAATTTTACTTGCTGAGCCAGTCATAGAACACCGAAGTATTTTTTCCTGTCAATAAACTTAGTTGATTTTCAGTTACTGAGTCAGTAAAAGAACATCGAAGTATTTTTTCCTGCCAATAAAATTATTTGGTTTTCACTTGCTGAGTCAGTCATAGAATATACCGAAGTATTTTTTCCTGCCAATAAACTTATTTGCTTTTTACTTGCTGAGTCAGTCATATAACATCGAAGTATTTTTTCCTGTCCTGTGTATTGTTATAGCAGAATTTTAATTATGGACACGCTTATGAGAAAGATGCATCTTACAAGACTTCTACGAAACAACGGTGCGGTCGGTATTTCCAACGAATGCACTGTATCATGCATGGTTCTAAGGAAACTAATAAACGAGAAACATTTCTAAGTCCAGATAAATATATTCGGAAAGTCATCTGTAAATGAGCTATATAGAAATAATGACCGTTTTCGGCAAACGTCTGCTTGTATGTTTATAAGATGCAGCTCGTGCCAGCATTGAAACCAAACGGTTGTGCCAAACGCAGGAGTGAGGAGAATCCACATAATTAACGTAAAATTCAAAGATACAGTTCTAGGGTGAATGTTTAGTGAGGTCTGATGAGGAACACTGGTTCTGTCTTGTTTGATGGTAGATTGACCTATAAACGCCTATACTATGTCCATCAAGTTCATTCAATATATCTATTAAACTTTTTACTGTGGAGTTATGTGAAGTACATGATGTACGCTGCCCTACTAGCTCATTTGAACAGTTTGATTGTCCGAATATCCATTGCAGTTCGCAGTGTAATTCCTGTTATATTGGAAACACCTAGTATTTGAATATAGACTGGGCCTGTTTTAACCACAAACAGTAGATATTCATGCCCAAATGTACTAAATGTTTTACAAACTTGATGGGCTATTCTAGTTGATATTTTTACTATTTCTATTTAAAGAGAAAAAATACATACATCTAAAAAAGGTAGTTCGGTTTGTGTTGGAGTAATTTTAATTCCTTCTTTCTGCATCATTGTTTTTAAACAGTTTTGAAAGTTATGAAAGTTATGGCAAAGAAAAAATGAACGAGTCATTAATAGTTTGCAATTAGCAGCTGAGATTTAATTGCTTTAATTAGTTAATGAGAATTCGTCTTTTAGTTTATGTATGAAATACATCACCAAAACAATGGAGAATATGGCACTGAAAAATCTAGAAAACAAAAAGGAAGAAGATATATCGATTGTGGAGCGAATACTATTGAAAACTGGAAACAGCAAAATAGCTGCGGTACTCGCTTTGGATTTACTTCTTGTTGGAGTGGACACCGTGAGTAATTTACTACTTTTTTGGATTTACTGAAAATTAAACTGTTTACTGGACTTCGATTTTATTTAAAAATAAGTTTTTTTCATCATTGTATTCACTAAACGGTTTAGAATTATGTTTCTAAACAACCGGCACAGGTTGAGCATTAATATAGCATTAATATAGGAAAACTTTAAATAAGATAATAAACCTAATATTTCAGTATCATCGTTTCAGATACGGTAGCTTTAACTATACCCGTTAACAAACATGTTTATCGGTTGTCTTCTTCATGATCTGTTTCACTCAGTATAATACTGCACATGTACCATATTTTCATTCAGCTTTTAATTATGCTCGACCTATCAAATATGGAAACCTTAATCGTTCAACGGTTAAGCCCAAAAATATTACTTATTAACTGAAACTGCTGCTATACTAGAAAAACGCTAAGATATTCTACGAGGTGTGTTCAATTGAAACCCATCTTTGCTTTATAGAAAATTTATTCAACAATTTAATTACAAATAATTACCGTCAAGATTAAGGCACCTATCCAATTGTTTTACTGACTGACGTATACCCTGCTCATAGAATTCTTGTGGCTGCTGATTGAAGAAGTCTTCCACAGCTATCTGTACTTCTGTGTCAGGGTACATGGCTACAGGGTGGAGGCTCTAAATCTCTCCATTTCTTTCGTTGAAGATTTTCTTTTACCACATTAGCAACATGAGGCCTAGCATTATCTTGTAGTAAAATGACCCCACGCGTAAGTTTTCCAGGACGTTTTCGTCTAGTTGCTTGATGAAGCTTGTTTAAAGTTTCATTGTATAGATTTGCATTGACATTTACTCCAGGTTCCTTAAACTCTATCAACAAGGGTCCTTCATGGTCGGAAAAAATATGTTAACATCACATTGCCTGCAGAAATTTGTGCTTTAAACTTCTTCGGCGGTGGCGAAGTTGAATGTTTCGACTGCATCGACGATAACTTACTGGATGGCTCGTAGTAATGCACCAAGTTTCGTCATCAGCAACTATTGACAGAAGAAAATCATCACCATTTTGCCTATAGTCTGTGAAGTGTTGCAGAGATAAGTCGATTCGCAAGCATGTTTGTTCATTAGACAAGAGACGGGGAATTCATTGTGAACAAACTTTGCTGTAACCAAGATTACGGACAATACTATGGACAGATCCTACACTCGCACCAACAATTTCTGAAATTTCTCTAATTGAAATTCGACGATTTTCTCTAATAAGGCCTTCCACACATGCCACATTGTTTTCTGTTAATGCAGTACACCGTGCACCTGCACGCGACTCATCCATAGTCCCCTCTTTTCCATTCTTAAATTTCGGCAATTAAAATTCGGCACCATTCCTTCACAGCTGGGTACGCAATACATGCATTTCCATACACTGCTTGCATTCGCGTATGGACTTGGACGGATTGTCAACAACAAACGCCAGAAACTTAATGTGTTGCTTACACACACTGCTAACATTAGCACACGTCATTTGAATTATTGCATTGGTTTTCAAGGATAAATTGATCGAAGGCGGCTTTCAGTTGAACAAGCCTCGTATATAGGGTTTCGAAAAACAAAGTGTAAAAAAAATAATAATAGTTAAGGATATGTAGTATGGTTATAAATCGAAAAGTATTAATAAATATGGGGCAGGAAACGATTGGGGTTCAAAATATCGCCTCAAAAATAGTGCTGTCTAAAATGGCGCGTACTCAAAAAATGGTAAACAGTGATTACAATCACATAGACTAACTCATTTGTTTGCTGTTCAGCTTCTCTGTAATATTAAATTTCATATTTTATCCTGGCAATGCAAATAACTGCACTTACTATACCTTGATTACTACATTAACTAATACCAGTTTACGAAAAAATCAATAATCATTTGAGAGTTAAAACTTTTTTTTGGAAGTTTTAAATATTTTGTTATATTATATATTATATGACAATATATGTATAATTATGGACATGCTAGTGTTTTATTTTCAAAGGGCTATTCAAGGATTTTTAACAGTACATAAACGTTATAACAAACTGCAAACAAATGTAAATGATGTAAATATTTCTTTGCATTGGCTTTGGGTAGGCCCTAATTTTGAAGCATTATTAGTGTATACTACGCTAATGACCCGTTTCCGAAATTTTGGAATTTTGTGTTACATACTAGATTAAATTTTTTTTATATTTATCACATTTGCGCTTAGAAACAATTTATTTTTACCATCTTCCCACCTAGGTAAAACCTTCTTAATAGCCTGGGAGTACCGTAGCAGTTTAATTTATGCAAAGCCTATAAACAATTTAGAATTGCAGACAAAAAGCAAGCGTGATTTACAATCAGGGACAAGCCCAGGATTTTTTTCAACAAGAGTTTTTTAGTCTATGTTTATGCAGACTTTTCAACTTATATTGAGCCATATTATATGCCCTTAAAATATTTTACACTTTTTTTAACCTCCTATGACAACATCATTACCTAGAATTCAAGATGTCGGCAGGACATTAAGAGGAGTTTTGTCTCGAGGATGATGACGGAGGATTATAGCCTATTCCTTTTACGAGTTGATGGGAAAATTGCGTAATCTAAAATGTTTTCACAATTGTAGAAAATTCGGTGTTTACTGGTTGAAACAAGCCTAAAAATGTCGCTGTTCGAAAATTGAAAGCGGCGGTTGGATAACGCTCTGCTCTACTTTATGGTGCCTTTTGAGATTTCGTCTTGAGATTATCCGTACAGTTACAAGCGGTCCTCAACCTGTTTATCGTTTGGCCCTAACGTGGGAGTCAAATCAGGTTAGAGAAACGAGCAAAAATGCGGTTGTCGCGGGCGAGGTATCTATGAAAATAAGTTTTCAACTTTAAAATTTTTGTTAAAAGTTTTTTTTTAAACAGGAGCATTCAGCTCTGTTCTGTAACGACGTTGGTGAAAGCGAACGACACCTAACTTGGCTTTGGATTAATAAATCTAAACAAATTTTGTCATATAACTCTACTTCTATCATATGCATGTTTTACGACGACGCCGACGCTCGGAAAAATTTTAATGTTGTATGCGGGCTGCCAAGAAAAGTATTGAAATTGACCATCTTCTCCGAAGCGCCTTGTATCCAATAATTTGTGTATATTTTCGCTCATTCGATAGGACGTTTCGTGGTTTACAATCTTCGGGTCGGATGTTGTCAAAGTCCAAAAATAGCGGCATTAAAAACACTGTGGGTGCTTGTCGATGATAAACCATTTACCCGGAAAAATTAAACATTTTTGTTTGTCTGTCTCTTCAGAACCAAAAATCTAGGCGAAATATGTACATACTGTTCGACCAACTGCCGCTTATACTAGGTGACGTAAAAAATGGGGTTTAGGTCGCTCGACGATGCCTTCTGGCGTTACGAGTACAATTCAGGTTATATATTTTTTGGAACGTTTTAATTCCAAAAAAATGGGTATTATATAATCCACTTTAAAACGTTCACTTTCCGTTGCTTGACAGTGGTATATGTCTGGCATTGTGTACACTACTAAAGCTTATGTTTAGAGGGAGATTGCAACATCGATCTCTGGAACGAATACCTCTGGTGATGGAGTAAATTTTTGAAAATTTACATTTTGAAGGAAATTCCAACTGATATAAGAGGTGTCTTAAAACATAAAGATGAATATTGATGCCTAATACAGCAGTCGAAAAACTATCAATTTTACAAAAGACCAAAGAAAAAGCAAAACATGAAAGACAATCCTAATCAGGGAGGCTCTTGGGAATTATAAAAGTCGTCGGAGCTTTGTCCCAATACAAGCCCAGTAGCAAAATGGATTACTCCTCTCAATGGATGAAAATATTTTATGTCCAATGATAATTTTTTAAACATTTCCTGATGGCTAGTGAGTCTTTTACCACAGAAAATAATCTTGTAACAACACGTTTGGCCTCTGTGATTGGTTGATAATGACGTGGTGTTAGTGGAATTAACCTGATGTTACAATTGAAAATCGATATAATTAGCCAATATCAATAATTTTAAATACAAACACCACAACTTTCCAATAATCACACAGTTTTTATTGCTGCAATGTACTCTTCCTGTTTTTTAGACATCCATAGCGGTCGCATCCACATTATATCAACTTTCTCAAAATGCTGATAAGCAGCAACGGCTTTACGAGGAGTTATGTTCTGTTTTACCAAATCCGGATTGTAAAATTGATGCAGCTGCTCAAGAAAAATTGCACTATTTGAAAGCGTGTATCAAGGAAACATTAAGGTAAAATTATTTATTAAAATGAAAGTTTCTTTTTCTATTCTATTTATTTTATAGAATGTATCCAGTTATAATTGGAAATGGAAGGAGTTTAACCTCTGAAGCTGTTATTGGAGGATACAACATACCAAAGGGGGTAACGAATTAATTTAACTAGGGTGCCCCTAAATTAAATACTGTAAATTATACAGTACCTGTATCATAAAAAATTAACAAACTTTCAATATTTCTGAAATGACCATTAAGATACAATCATGTACGCGGCTGTTACAAGTATAAAACCGCGTGAGCTTTCTGGAGCGTTTTGCTCACGCAAAATAGGAGAGATGCATTTATTACTGTTTAAAAACAAAAAAAAAAGAAAAACGAAACGCTACGATATTAAATGATTACTAGTAACAGTTTTTCACAAATTTGCATTGTAATAGCTATCGTCATTACCGAAATAATAAAAAGTAAACAAAACATTATAAAAAAAATTCACACTCTGCGTTTGAAAACCAGTGAGGTTGTGACCTGGGGTTTATTAGGCAAAAGTCTTAATTTGAATTTATATATTTACTGTACAAATTATTTAGTATATGCAGTGGTGATAATCAGTGGTGTTAATTAATTTAAAAACAAATAAAACCGGTCCCAAGCCCGAATGAGAAAGGAGGAGGGATCCGCTGGTTGCTATAGGCCGATGCCGACGGGTTAAAACCAAAGAATGCTCATAGCACCAGACCAACAGAATAAAACATTCGTCAGATAAAGACAGTCCCCGGGTGGTTGCAAACCACACCTCACGTAGAGGGCGCCCGATACGGGGGGGGGATTCTGTTTTCAATGAACCCGCGAGACACAGAAAGAAAAGAGGATGGAGAAAAAATGAATAAAAACAGCAACCTGAGGTATAAGATAATGGTACAGTAGAGAGCAAGAAGTAATAACGGAATTGGAAAGAGTGAAAATCGACGTGTGTGCAATAACCGAGACCAAAATGAAAGGAAATGGCATTATACCATATCAAACTTACACTTTAGTTTATAGTGGAGTTGATATGCCAACCAGGGCTAAAGAAGGCGTGGGGATACTAATTCAAAAAGCTATGACGATACCATCGAAGACTATAACTTTGTATCAGAAAGGATCTTACAAGTAACACTGAAGTTACGTAACACCAAAATACACATCATAAGTGCATATTCTCCAGAAGAATGAACACCTAAAAAAGACAAAGAATTATTTTACAGTAAATTGCAGGAAACTATTGATCATCTACCCCGAGACAACCCGGTTATTATTTTAGGAGACATGAACGTCCGAATAGGAACTAAGATTGTACCCGGAGTAAAACAAAAATTCAACGATAATGTATGTAATGACAACGGTGATATGTTTACACAATTCTGCATAGACCACAACTTAAGAATTAACAACACATCCTTTGAACATAAAATGCAGTATAAGTTCACATGGCAGAACACAAGAGGAAGCAAATCAGTCATAGACTACATTATAACAAATTATCACATTCACCCATCCCATATAATAGACGTCAGAACCCTAAATTTATGCAACATAGGAAGTAATCATAAGTTGCTACTGGCTAAAATTCAAATACAAAATACAGAAGTGCTAACGGAAAGAACCTGTATACAAAGAAAAATTAAACATTGAACAACTAGCGGATGAAAGTACAAGAGATTATACGAGAGAAGATTAAAGAATCACATCGAAAACAACAACGTAACTCCAAATGAAGTTCCAAAAACTCAATGGTCCAAAATAAAATCCATCATAATAAATGCCTCAAGAGGCACTAGGAACAAGAAAAATAAATATTACACAAGAAACAAATCATCGAACACCATGGTTCTGCCCAGGAGTAAAAGAGTTAGCTACAACTAAAAGGAAAGTATATCTAAAATATCAAGAAGTCGGAAGAATCGAAGAATATGAGAATTACAAGTCAGTTAGAAATAATATAAATGCAAAAATCAGAAATATCAAAGAAAATTACTGGGAAAGATATACGGGGTGTTTACAAAGAGTTGAAGTACATAGACAACAAAAACATATCTGGAGAATGTTACGTAATCAAAGAAAGGAAATAAATGAATATGTAGAGAACACCAATATCCCTGACGACATATGGGTACATTACTTTAGGAAAATATACACTATCCAAGAGACAATCTAACAAATGAACAAATACGGGGAGGGGGAAGCGCCAGAAGAACAACTAACAGCACTAATACAAAATATTCCAATCATCCACGATACCGGATTAATGGAAATTTAGCTCTACAATCCCAATTTTTAAAAAGGGAGAAATGCAAACTCCCGATAACTATCGAGGAATTAACCTACTAAATAAACTCCATGTTGAAAGTTTCAGCTAAGACCATAACCTGAGCGCTAACCGAAATAATTGAATTAAGCGATGAACAACAAGGATTTCGTCCCAATAGATCATGCACTGATGCAACTTTTATAGCTCGTCAGGTGGCAGAAAAAGCACTAAAATTTAACAAACCAGTCTTCTTTTGCTTCGTCGACAGCAAAAGCGTTCGATAACCTTCAATTACGTTATGTAATGGAAGTGTTGCAGCAAAATAATGTACCAAATGGTCTAATTTCACTAATATGAGAAATATACACTAACAACAGGAATAATACCGGTAAAATACACGTGATAAAAGGAATTAGACAAGGAGACTTACTCAACCCCTTTTTATTTAATCTAATCATGAACGAAATAATCAAAATAACATTGCATAAATGCGAAAGGGGCTACCGCATGGGAGAAGAAGAAATTCGTTTAGTTTGTTACGCAGACGACGCAACCCTTATTGCCGAAATGAAGACCATCTGCAGCGGCAATTATTACAATTTAGTAAGGCATGTAAGGAATTTGCGCTACATATTTCCGAGAAAAGGACAACAACAATGACAATAAGCAAAAAGCCGTTAAGAAGTACGTTGCAGATTAATGGAAGAACTGTGGAGCAAGTGATGTCATTTAATTATTTAGGAATCACTATCGCAAGCAAGGGGATCCTACGAGAGAAGTGGTATATCAAGCACAAAAAGCAACTAAAGTATCGACTTGCTTAAATAAAACCACATGGCAAAACAGATATCTAAGTAGAGAATCTAAAGTAAAAATCTACAAGTCAGCCATAAGGCCAATACTAACGTATGGAGTTGAAACAAGACCAGGCGCAGTTAAAACGAAACACATTCTAGAAACTGCAGGGATGAACACACTACGAAAAATAGAACGAGTAACTAAACGAGACCCCATAAGAAGCGAAGATAGCAGAGCAAGATGCAATATCCAGAAAATAGGGGAATGGATTCAAGTAAGAAGAAACGTATGGAACCGACATGTATCAAGAATGCAAAACAACAGAATTGCGAAGATAGCAAGAGACTTACGACCCAGAGGAAGGAGGTCACCAGGAAGACCACAGAAAAGATGGAGGGACTCTCTCGAACAAACAAGCTAATTTGCTTATATTAAAGAAGAAGAAGAAGAAGACACATAAGAAATAAACAGATTAGAACAAAAAAAAATCGATGCGTTTAACATGCTAGAAATCGCGCGTTGTCGACCGTCATCGGATGATTTACATGACGCTTTTAAAACTTATTGAATACAAAAACTTGTACTGCACCGACTATATCGTGCCTCCATGTCCGCCTGGTTTTTTATAGTCGAACAAAAATTAAACGCCAATGAAGAGGCAGCATTTTTTGGAAGATCTTTTACCAAGTCGAAAAATATTTTAAAAAATGCTGATGTTGGATGGAAATCGTTAGAGTAAATTTTTAATTATATACAGCTTGTCCAACATAGCTGAAACTCTGGCCGCCAATTGCACACAAGCAACAACCGCACACTTGCAATATCGGTTCAGTCCGAGAAATAGTAAGTTTAACCATTGCATTTTAATTACAGCCACCGCACCGAAAAAAAGAGTTTATCGCCGAGTATATTAGCTCTGTGACGTCGATCTTTCGTCTCACTTCTACATGTTCTGTTTCACTTCTTTGTTTATGTATTTTACGGCTTCAAGTGGGTTGGTCAATCCGTACATCACATGTTATTAAATAAATAAATATAGGTTTCTTTTTTGGAGGGCGGGATGGGAGGGCGTACCGGTTGTTAAATCATTCGAATATCACCACTGGATGTATGATAATATTTAAAGCACCTTCAAACCGGGTTGCAATTTTTTAAATTTTAGTACGCATTAGGCGACTGGGTAAACATATACTAACGATAATAATTTTAGACCCATGTGATTTTTCCACATTTGGTAGTAAGTAACGTAGAAGAATATTTTGACGAACCAGATAAATTTATACCCGAACGTTGGTTAAAAGGAAATACCGAGGAAAGTTGCCCAATGTCCCAAAGAAAAATACACCCCTTTGTTAGCTTACCATTTGGTTATGGAAGAAGGTCCTGTCTGGGAAGACGATTTGCAGAAATAGAACTACAAATACTTTTAGCAAAGGTTAGTATTAAAGAATTGTTTGAAAGTGCCATTTAAATTGAGTCGACATTGTACAAGTAATGTATATGTGTGCAAGTGGATTAAAGGATAATCATATTTTGTTTATGATTTGATCTTCGGAAAAGTTTCTAATATTTTATGTATTTTTCTCTCTATTTTTAGGTATTTAGAAAATATAAAGTTGAATATAATTATGGTCCCCTTACATATAAAATTACTCCAACGTATGTCCCAGAGGAGCCTCTAAAATTCAAATTAACCGAAAGAGCTTGAATATAGAATGGAGAGAGAAATTGCCAGATGTAAATCAGCTCACATTGCGAGTGTATTAAACATTATTAAACATTGTACTGTATTAGTTATGTAGCAAATGAGCAATAGCTCTAGTTATTAACGAAACTATTTTTATAATATCAGTTTACTGACCTCCCAATTTTGTAATATGTTGAGTTATACGATAATGATAGAAAGTTAAACTGTAATATAAAATCATAATGTTTTATTATTAACAAATTATTATTTGGTTATTCTTCTTCTTTGGGTGCTTTGTTTCTTACGAGACGTAGCAATCTCTATTCTATGCTTGTGTTGTGCGTTCTAATGTACTATAGACATAACGGACCTATAGCTTAACGATGACTCCGAACCACGGGAAGTGTAAACACTTCTACTCCAGAGAACACTTACTAGGCAGAATACCTCGCTGATTTGCCAAGAATAAACAAGTTTTACTTTAATTTTAAGTTATTTTATTATTAAGTTGCCACATATACGCGCTTTTTCTCTGCATTGTCTGTGTGCATTTAAATTTACTTGGTAGAAAAATACGTAAATGTGATCAGCTGATTTTAGAGTTTTATCTTTCGTGAGTGACCCTACATGATGTATGGGGAAATCAAATGCACGACACAAACATAGATTTAGGGTTTAGGGGAATTGCAGCGCTACGTCGAATCGTCATCTTTCGTTGATTGGTTTGGGTTTGAGAATAATCGTATTATATACGAATCAAGGAGAATATCGAAATAAATTGATTCAGCGTAAACTTCGCTCTTTTAGGCTTCCAGTATAATCGTGTTATGTCGAATTATGAAATATTTAACGCTTTTTAGGGGTTTGAAAGAATGCGTTATATTAAATCAGCGTTAATCAGCGTAGCGTTAAAAGGGGTGTTATTATACATATAATGAACTATTAAGAAAAAAGTGTTTTTTTAAGAGTTACACATCCATTATGTCACTCGGGCACGTCCGCTGTTTAATTATCACGTACTTGTGGAGTAAATTCCTAAATATTTTACAAGAAAATGTGTTATTCGGACAAATTGTTAAGGTAGCATGCTTAGGTAATCCAAGTGCAATTTTTGATAACTATTCGTAAAATGCAACTTTTGGCGACTGTTTTTATGAATAGTCGCACGCTATCAACACACAGTAAGTAATTAGTTCCACTACAGCTTAATAAAGAAATTGTTAAATGTGCATAGTATTTGCATTCAATTAGTAGTCTTAAATTATGAATAAAATACATTTTAATAGTGTAATTTGTAATATCGGTCGAACACAACAGCAAAAAAATGTAGGATATGCTTTCTATACTAAAATAGTTTTTTTTTAATTTTTTTCGATGGGATTACTATTACATAAATGTTGTTTACTGAAAAAGTATTAGATATTATGAATCGTTACTTAATTAACAAATAAAGTTCATAAAAAGTATTCGGTACATGGATGATCAGAAAGGTTCACCAATACTTGTTGTTCATTAATTCGCTCTTCTGGGCCATAATCATCTACGAATTGTAAGGGACCACGCATCGTAGGATCCCGGCTTTAGATTGCAGTACAGCAGTAATTAGGAAATATACCATCTACCGTGAGTTCAAAAAGTAATTACATAACATTTAGCCACGCAATAATAAAATAATGCCTAATCCAAGCTTTATATACCAATTGATGTTTAGGCACAGCCTTTCTAGCGCTATCTAGCGCAAGCGCCACTACCTAACCGGCAGTGTTATGTTAGGTTACGTTGCATGGTAAATGTAAATAAATCAATTATTGAAGAAATGAGTTTTCTATTATTTCAATTTAGACGATAACAGTAACAACTAAATTATTACACTATTAAACAAATCATAACAAGTAGGTAATCATTAAAATTGAAAATTATAATTTTTTTATTTCACAGGTACAGAAAAATAAACATAAAAAATAAAAGAAGCTGTTCAAAATGACTACCGTTTTCCTGCAGACACAAATTTACTCGTCTGTTCATACTATTACAAGCATTTATAAGAATTTAAGGAGTTATATTGGCACACTGTTCCGTAATTCTGTTTTGCAGTTCCTCGATATTGTTAATAGGGGTCTTGTATACGTTATTTTTCAGATAAGTGAATATAAAGTAATCTAAAATAGTCAATCCTGGTGATCTAGGTGGAAATTTTGGATTTGAACGTAAACTAATTATTGGATCGTCAGAAAATTCACGAAGGTAATTGAGGGTCTCTTGAGCGGTGTGGGCCGTTGCGCCACCCTGTTGGAGACAGCCTTGCTGGAGGTCGTCCTCATGAAGCTGATTAATAAATTCACGTACAATATTCCGGTATCTCTGAGCAGTAACAGTTTCGTGGAAAAATATGGGTCCGATAATACGTCTTCGAGACGCAGCAATCCAAACACCAACTTATAACGGGTGAAGGGGAGATTCGTGAAAAGTATGCGGATTTGCAGCACTCCATAACCTCATATTTTGTGAGTTTATATACCCCGAAAGGGTGAACCAAGCCTCGTCAGAAAAAAACGTTAAATTTAGCAATTCGTCGTTGTTCATTAAATTTTGTTGGAACCATTGACAATACAAAACTCTCGTATTGTGATCTGCTGGCAGCAACTCATGTAAAGCAAGAATTTTGTATGGGAACAGCATTAAATCTTTTTTGGCAATAGTATGGCAAGTTCCTAATGATAAACTAGTCTCTTGCGAAAGTATACGTAGTGATGTAATGGGTTGCTCGTTCAAACGTTGACGAACATCATCAACTGTACGGTGTGATTGTAAATGATTGAGGACAGTTTGAATTTACCGCCGCAAATTTTAGTGTTTTTACATGTTGGTTGTGGCTATGTCAATATAGGGGCGGGGCTTTTTATAAATACATATTCCATGGTCGCGGTATTGATGATACGGCGACGCCAACGGTGGGCATTTTGAACAATTGTTGTAAAATATTGTTAAATTAAATTTGATTATTTTCACTTATTGATAAGACGAAATTCTAAGTTTATTGTGTATTAATTGTTTTAATTAAAAAGATAAAACTATTGATTAAAATCGTTATTAAAAATTAATACATATATCTCAGTTATCCCTATTTAAGACGCCACTGATGAGAAATAAACAGCTGACAGGTTCGCTTGCTTGCTTGCTTTGAAAGAGCGAGATCTAGGACGTGGTTTTCCAAGGATCTCTATGCACTTAGGCGATATGGCCCATTGTACACCCTAACTAAGAATTTTGCCTATCTGGGGTAATTTCAACTCCAGTAGTGATTTTTAACGTGTCACACATCGTAGTGTCTTATCCGACAGAAGGCGCATTTTCAGATTTTTCCCCACTAGAAAATCTCGCCGACCTCAGCCAGGTTCGATCCCGCGTTCCTCGGATCTAAAGGCAAATGCGCTAACCACTAGACCACCGAGGCCGGCGCTGACAGGTTTACTGTATTTGCTACCAACATGACGATAATTTCTTATGGCGGTAAATTCAATCTAGCCTCAATCATTTACAATCACACTGTATTTTGAGTACGAACTCTTGGCCTTCCAGCTCTATCTCTATGCGTAATGCTCCCTGTGTCTCGGAATACATCAATACATCTTCTAAGTGCGCTGTAAAAATCTCCTTGAAGGACAGCAATATCTGGAAATTGTTGCCGAAATTCCTTTAAACACGACACCGTACTGTAAATCCATTCGCCGTTCTCTCGAACATCATTTCGAAAATATGATTCAGTCATAAATGTTTTGTGTTCTATTGTAAAAACCATTATAATTGCAACTTAATTGAATTTTCATTATAAACTTATGACAACAACAGTGATGACATTTAATGAATTTTAAAGCTTGCACTAGACATTATTTTATTATTACATGGCCAACCCTTATGTAATTACTTTTTGAACACACGGTATTAGCAACTATTGAAGCAACTTCTAGGATCACTGGGCAATATGGCCTGGGCGTGAGAAACCCAAGAGGAAAACATGTGGGCCGCTCCTGCCATGAACCTCTAATTTAAATTACCGAAGAAATGTTTTTATACATGAAAATCACCATTAGAGAGACACCACGGCACCATTGTACGGAATGAAAGCAATTTTATTTTAATAAACCATCGTTTTTGCCATAATATAAAAACAGTTAGAGCTTATCCTGGAGTTGACATCAATTTCGACAACAATCTATTCTGCTTCACTTTGAATGTAAGTAAAATTAATGAAGTTGTGACGACCTAGTAAAAGTCACAGAATAAACCTAGAACAACTAAAGGATCTTGATACAACCTCGAAAATATCTCATTTTATTAACAGTCAACTAAACGTGGACCGAGATAAAACAATAAATTTGTATCGAAAGCAAATTCGCTTTAATGAAACGTGAAAAACGAATGGATGACTTAAGCAATTCTGAACCACTTAAACGAACGAAAGAAAGTTAAAAACAAAGATAGAGGTAAATACTTGGGTATTAATAGATTATTACTACGAAAAGTAAAAAAGCGCGACAGAACTGGTTAAAAGAATGTTGCGAAGAAATTACAGCCTTACAAAGAAGGTACAGCGATTTCAATCTACATAAAAATCGACAGCAACATTTCGTAAAATTCGGACTAAAACTTTGCTAAAAGTCTGCGATGGTATATTTATAATAGATGTAGAAGAACTGTGCAAACAATGGGAAAATTATACCACTACATTTCGATGATGAAAACAGAGCATACTAAGAAAACCTCCTATATTATAGTACAAGATCTTATTAAAGGTCCAGATATTCTGAAGGTTGAAGAGGAAACAATCATACATTAAGTCAAAACCAGAAAGGCGTCTGGTCCGGATGAAATTTTGGTTGATTTAATTTAGTTTCTTGATGGCGAGAGTGTTACCACCGTAACAGCACTATTTAATTATATTTATTGTTCCGGCTAAATTCCACGATTGACTAGAATCAATGTTTATAGCACTTTCTAAGAAAAGTACTAAATAAGTGTAGTGATTATAGGCTTATCAGCCTGATGAGTCATTCGCTAAAACTGCTACTCAGAGTGATACATAATCGTATTTAATCACTATGCGAGAACATCTTAGGAAGAGAAGCACTGGGTTTTCGTGATGGGTTAGGAACATGAGAAGCGCTGTTCTGCATGAGAAACCTGTTACAAATGAGCTGTGAATTACAATCAAACTGCTTCTATTAAATTAGATGATACTGCCACACAAAAAACTTCCATTATGGTGTAAGGCAGGGATGCGTATTGTCCCATGCTTTGTAATGTTTACGGTCAGTCAATTTTTAAAGAAGTCTTAGATGGCAGAGAAAAGCTGTGAAAATTGGATAATACGAGAGGGAGAGGGAGAGGGGGAGGGAGAGGGAGAGGGGCGAGAGAGGGAGGGGGATATGGAGAGGGAGAGGGAGAGGGAGAGGTAGACGGAGAGGAAGAGGGGGAGAGAGAGGGCGAGGAAGAGTGAGTGAGAGAGAGAGAGAGAAAGTTTCCAATTAGAAAATAAGGTATTACAAATTATTCTAAAGATAGATATTACGAATCATTATTTATCACTTATCAAGAAATACTCGGCGTATAAACGTTCGTTACGAATGATGAGCTATTAACTGGACGGTTAAGTCAAAGACTGATTATGCATCAAATAACTGTCTCTGTTTACCAAGATTTGACGAGGGAAAACATATTTTGGCAATATAAGCACTGTGTTTAACCCATCAATGCATACTCGCAAAGAAGCGATATTATTTCCGATTATTTTAATTTTAACGGACACTGCATGGGCTAGGCGGTTATTATTGTTATCATATACGTCATTTTTACTTTCCCATACCTTATAGGTATAGGGTAAGTATTGAATTCATGAAAATTTTCGAAATCGAGATTTTAACGGAAATATCCGTTTTGGGTCTCTAGGAACCCAAAAAAGTGGTTTTTAAAAAATGTCTGTCTGTGGGTGGGTATGTACGTACAATCACGTTCAGATGTAATGTCGCAAACTCCTACAGAGTATGCAACTAATATTGCAACATTCTAGCAAGTTAAGATCTACGTTCCTAGTCACCTCAAGGCATGTTATAAATACCCTCCGCAGGTAAACGAACCCTTTTACATTATCTAAAGCCTTTACAATGGAAAATATTATTTGAACAATTTTACAATGCGGTAGGTGTACGAATAATCGATCCAATCAGCCAACAGCAACTTACCTGCTTTTATTTACTTAACGTCTATAACTTTTATAAAACAATATTGAAGTAAAGATGTCTAGCATTTTAATAAAATCAAAATAATTGTAAAATATAGAACAATTTGACAATTTAAGTTTCAGAAATTCTAAAAAGGTAACAGAACAAATAGATCCAGGTAACTTCTCACCATTTCCACTTTCCAAAATTGAAATTAATGCTATTTTAATGCAGTTATATCTGTTGATAAAAGCTTTTTTTCCAGCATGCTGTATAAAATATCAAACAATAGAATACAACAGTAAACAGATAAATAAAACTTTATAAACATTAGTTTGAAATATATCTGGCGCCGCCGATTACGTCGATCTAAACGGCGGCGGCGCAGTGCCGCGTAGGGTTGTTTACGCCGATATTAATCGGCGGCGGCGTCGGTGCTTGAAAATATGTCGGTGGCGGCTGATCAACCTGACGGCGTCGCACATGGTTAATGTGAATCTGTATCACAAATTATAAAATAATCACTATGAGATATTTTGTTTCAAAACTACCTTGCCATAGAAAACGGTTTTCCCGAATTCTTTCTTTCTTGAAGACAGGACGCAGCGGATTACATAGTATCTTTAATAAACAATGCAATGTAGTGAATTTCGGCTTAACGACAGGATGCATTTACGTTATAAGTCAAGAACCAGTAGAAAAGAGTTTTCTTCTTACTTTCAATAAATTTTCAACGGCATTCTCGTATCTTCTTGTGGTTGAAAATTGTTCGTTCGGGTGAAAGTTAAATATGCCAAGGAGGCCTGGTCAACGAGATTCTTCCCTTGAAATAAGGGGAGTAATAAGCATGTGGGAAAATGGAATTTCGAAGACAGAGATAGCGGAAAGGGTTGATTTATCGGTAAGTAAAATATTCACCTGTATAATTTAAAATAACTTTTTCTGAAACCAAATAAGTAATTATTCATACCTTTTTTATTATGCACTTTTAAGTTACAGTCGTGTTTGAACCTTTATAGTCTACCTAAATTTAATTTTCTTTCATTATATAAAAAATGTACAAGCCGTTTCATCAAAAAATTACTGTTTTGTAAATAACTATAAAATGTGACGTTCAGTTGAATTGTTGTAGCCATTAATGAAAAATTAACAATAGTACTGAGACACCGTGATGGACAGTAAATGAAATATCTATTGGTTTCGTAGATTTGCACAATTTTTATAACTTTTTTAACTTGGTAACGCCTTAGTAAATTTTGTAATTAAGTGAAGTAAATGAAATTATTAGTTAATACTGCTACATTATAGTTGTGCAGGACCATTTTAAATAATAATAGTTGTGTTTTCGTGGATAATGGGCAAAACACTGTTTTGGTTTAAAACTCCAAATTTAGATTATAAACATTGTTATACGGATCAAGATTTCTTGAAAATATAATCTAAGTACGACCAATAGAAGCCGAAACGATCCTAATTTTATAATTCAAATTTGGAGTTTTCTTAAAATTCTTCACCAGCTACCCACGAAAGCACAGTATTTTTAATATTATGACTTAAACATTTTCTGTACTTTACTATGGTGCTTAAATTACTTGTAATTCCCAACAGTTTATTATTTGCATAGTGCCGAGCTCAATATTTACACTATTCTTACTTACAACAAACCCTGATTGTTATGTTTTATATTTTATAATAATGTTCCATTCATTTGTAATTGTTTACAGATTAGACAGATTGAAAGACGGATAAGACGAGAAGAAGAAGCTTTTAATACGCCCTCATACAGGACGACCGCACCTTTTGACCGAAGAAAATCGTCAGGCAATTATACAAAATCTTGCAGATCATCCTTTTACAACATCAGTAATTGTACGGGATGAATTGCAGCTCCCATGTAGTCCTCTGACCGTCAGAAGAGCTCTACATAAAAGTGGGATCCACAGCCGAAACCCCACCCGAAAGCCGGCGTTGACGGATATTCAAGCCACGGTGCGTTTGCAGTTTGCAGTGGATAATCTGGGAAGGAATTGGGACCGGGTTATTTTTACTGATGAAAATACATTTTGCTCCTCCAGAGATTATCAAAAAACTTTGTGCAGGCAAAATGGCACCCGATTCCAGCGCAACCACATTCAACCCTTAAAACGAAGCCGACGAATTAGTAGTGCATACTGGGGTTGGATGAGTCGGGATGGACCAGGTGAATTAGTACGCGTCAGTGCAAGGTTTACTGCAATTGAATATATTGAAATCTTGGAAGACGTGATGCTACCTACAGTGCGTGCATTATACCCAGAAGGACCCATTCATCTGGTTCAAGATAACTGGCCAATTCACACGGCTAGAATTGTGCAAGAATGGTTCTTGAATTATCCGGAAATTATTTTAATTGAGTGGCCGGCACGTTCTCTCGATCTTAATCCAATTGAAAATCTATGTGCAGCAGCTGTTCCGCACAACAGACCAACTTCACCGGAACGTTGTAAAAGTTTGGGAAAGAATGCGAGGACTAAATACATGCAATCGATTGGTTTCCTCTATGAGCACGAGGCTACAAAACTGCATCGACAGTGAGGGATATTACACCAAATATTAAGTATAATATGTAAATGTAATACATTTTAATTATTTAATTATATAATTTAATAATAAATAAAAAGTTGTACATGTTTAAAATAAAGTTCTTTTATCTGTTTACTGTTTGTTACATTCTATTATTTGATATTTTATACAGCATGCTGGAAAAAAAGGTTTTATCAACAGATATGACTGCAGTAATATACTTTTTTGATATTTTTTCATTCATGGCTCTGCTACACGAAATTCAGTTACAATACATGCTAGAATGAGCAAATATTCAAATTAATTTATTTAAATAATTTACTAGGAAGAGTAACGACAAAAAAACTTAAACTACACACGTAATTGCCGTTTGTATTAGCTACTTAATACGTCAAAATATTAAAAATAAACACACTGCATTAAAATAGAATTATTTTCAAAGTGGAAATGGTGAGAAGTTACCTGCATATATTTCTTCTGTTAACTTTTTACTTTCCGATGCCTCCGGTATAGGGAAGTATTGATATCATGAAAATTTTGGCAGTCGAAGTTTTAACGGAAATACACGTTTTGGCACTCATAGAGCCCAAAGAAGTGGTTTACAAACAATTACCTTAAGGCTAATCTAAAACTTTTTTGCCGAACTCTCTAGCTTGAAAATGGCGACCACTACGATTTATTCAAAATTTCGACTACGCCCATTTGTTAAAAAACTACTTGTCTGTATGGGGATCAACTACAACTTGCTTGACAGCCCTTTGCGGGTAGTATACCATGAAATAAGATTAATTTCTAAAATCGAAAAACGATCGCAAAAATGTTTGAAATTATCAAAAAACTATTTTTCAGAAACTGATCATCAATTTTTTAATCTTTGTGCCGGTAGAGCTGCGGACGAGCTACAATTTGTTTTCTACACACGTCTTAAATTTCATGCGACGCTGCCGACGAATTTTTAATTTTTGAAAATTCGATTTTGCTGGCCCTATAGCGCCTTTATTAATCGAAATATGATAAACAGTTAAATACAAAAGTTATTCAACAGATAATTCTCCATCGTCTGAAATCAATATAACTTATAGAGGGTGTTCAGTTTTCAAGGGACAATAGGCAACTTTGTTATTTTAAATAAAACACGTTGTATATTTCTTATATTTTTGAATGCAAAATTTAATTCTAGATAGGATGTATCGGGTATTCCTATACCTAAAATGTACGGTTGTTGAGATTTTTGCGATTGTCAAATTCTTCTATAATTATTCTAATTTTATTTAGAAGCTAGACTTCTTTAAATTCGGTATTTTCTTAAAAAAGTTGCAAAATAACGACAAATTGCAAAAGTTGCATAGACGCATAAAAGCAGCTAAGTTGCTGTTAACTGATTAGAACGAATAATAGTATCTACATCTGCCGTGTAAAAGTGTTCAAGTAATATTTTCATTGTAAAGACTTTAGATAATGTAAAAGGGTTCGTTTACCTGCGAAGGGTACTTATAACAAGCCTTGAGCTGACTAGGAACGAATGCTGCAATATTAGTTGCATACTCTGTAGGATTTTGCGACATTACATCTGAACTTGATTGTACCTTATAATTTTTATTAATGGAAGATGGCATTTTATATTATATTAGATATTTTATTTATATTTCAGTACTTCAATAATTATTTATATTGGTATGGTGTCACACCGGTTTGCTAAAATCATATTTAAGTTATATATTATTCTCTAATTAAATCTTCTCAGAAATTTACTACTTCTGAAAACAACCGCAGATAATAATGATTTGTAATATTGCTACTGATGTCTTCCTATGTAATTATGCAAAACCATAACTCAGAGTACGACGAGTAGGTGACTCAACGCCATTTCCGGTCGGGCGCCACGATAGAGTGAACGCTGTCGAAGTTTCCGGTATTACCTTGACTTGTAACCCTTACTGACCACCACCGCCCCAGGTCTGTCTCGACCCAGCGATAAATTTCCCAGAAAGTTCATTATCTTTCATCTGGTTTTATTAATTACCACTCGTATCTAAATACTTTGGTAAAGATAAGAAAACTTCAGTTTTTGATAGAAAACACTGTTTTTGGGAACCAAATACTGCTTTCAGACCTACTAATCCTCTTTACTGATAACTTTTATTAATAAGAACCCGAAAGTGTAGGGGAAAGACCCTTTAAAAAAAGATTATTTAAGAAAGTCCCTTGAATATACCCCCTCTATAAAATGATTACACTGAATCCTTCTTCTAGTGCTGTATTTTTCATAGTTTAGTAGGGACATTTTTCGCGGGGTTTGTTCTAGTGGATTTTTTCCGGACAGTTATTTCCTATTCCTACTCACAGCATACAATCAAAACAAAACAGAAACATCACTACAAAAACGAAACTGAGAATAAAATTGTTTGCGTGATAGCTATGTAGGCGTAAGAAAACAAAATTACTAGTTAAACTTTGCAAAAAAAACATTCAGTAAAATGTATAGCAGAATTCTTAGAACTCAAACAAGACAGCGGTACTTGCAGCATTCATACTGTAATAATTACCGGGTGTATGTAAGGATCTGTACTTTCACTCTACTTAATTATAACGGAACAAAATTTAATAAAAAAAAAGAAGTAATCAATGTTATCGCAATTATTTTTAAAGCAAGGCCTAGTTGCTAGCTTTTTACTTTTTGATAGTCTTTTTCCTTCTTCCTACATTTAAGTTAAGCAGATCTCAATTTAAATATGTATAGCTTACACATTCGTATATACAGTACATATTTGTATCTACCACTTTACTGGACACCTAAAAGCTTGCAGGCTTCTACTACTTCTTAAAATAATTATTCCTTCACGACCACCTTCTAAGCTTGGACTGAAACGTATTATTAGTATTACAGAAACGGTGTGCCTTGATGGCGATGCTATTGAAATTATCTCAAATAAGTGACTCATCGACATTCACTTTGCTTTTGAGGTTAACTTCCCAAAGTTCGTAGCTCAAAGTATTTTCTGTGGGCTTATCGTTATAATTAAAAACGCATTACTTCTAAAACATGCTTTTGACTTTTTTGTTTTGCCAATATTAACTAAATAACAATGTTTATAAGCATATTAAGCTTATTATTCAAGTAGAGTACAGTAGGTTCAAAATTTCAAGTTGCACAATTCAGCAAGGTACAATTTTACATGATCAAACAACTTTTTGCCTTTTTTAATTATTTACACGATTACGTTTATAAGCCAAAGCACTTTCCCTCATTTGCATTAATGTTGATAAACTTCAAAACCGAGATAGATATCTTAATACATAAGTATTAACCAAAATAAACGTTATCTTCATCAGAAATTTTGCAAAAATAAGTTGATATAGTCTGACATGGAAAATACAAAAATCGTGTATAAAAGTATAGAACCAATAACAGGCCTTTAGATGTAGTAGATGCATTGTATGGCAACAATAGATGTAGGTGGTTTATTATTATTAATTGGCACATATAATTTAATTAAAATATGGGATACGGGAAACAATAACCGAATTATTACAGCACACTATTTACCAATTTGAAGCTGTTGTGTCAAATTTACAAGCACATGTTGTATTCCAAAATGTTTTTATAACATCTACTCTGGGGTTTAGGCATTGTCTACCTATATGAAGAAAATGGTACCCAAATATAAAACCTTTGCTTACACTTCCTTCAAGTGGGAAAAATGCGTCTTGTAGGATTGTACCGTTGTCAATACTCAACTAACTCAATAACTTTTCCATTTTCGTATGGAGTGTTTGATGAAACCTCTTACCAAAGTCGGCGATAGGCTGAGTTGTAGTTCTTCAACAACGATACAGTCAAATCCCGGAAGACACAGTTATCCCTAACTACAGCCGCAGGAGCGTTTATTATTAACAAGGTGATCAAAAACTTCGTTGTTCCAAATTTTATTAAAGTTAGTTCAGTTTAAATAGCTATTAGTAGACATACTGGCGTTGCCTTAAACTTCCAATTTCTCTTGAATATAACTAGATTCAAGTTGTTTACCAATTCGAGATTTATTTCAACCAAAACTTCTACAGGTTATTGATTTTGCGTACAAAGATCTCTTCCTATAAATGAAACGCCAAATGGAAATATTATTTTATTAGAAAGACAAACTTATATGAATATGGACAAATGCCAAATAGGTTTTCGTGTCCAAACGCCGTAATTGGTGTAACCAAATTAGATTTAATTTTTCCATTCAATTTTAATGAACTGTTCTATGGGAAATCGTACAATATGGCATGATGTTACTTAATGTGCATTTTTAAATTTTTTCCAGTCGTGTTTTAATTCCTAGTTTCATTGCAGTAAAGCGGCCTTTGTTTATGTTCGTTTAGAAAACAAATTCGCAATTTCCTTTGAAGGGGACTTTTCTAAATTATTGTAGATGGAAAGTGTTTTTCACAAAATCTTTCTTAAACAAACCATATGTACCTACAGTTTATGACTGCACTTTCTGCAAAATATGCTAACCCTCAATCTAAACCGGAATGTATAAATTTTATGTGTTTCTAATCTATTTTATAACCCTACATGAATCATTACTTAAGCCATGAAGTTTATAACATTTACATTTACTAGTAGTTAATAAGTATCAAAATATAATACAATTATTATTTACAATATAAAATTTAATGTTATGTTATGCATTTAATAATCACTAATTTTTGTTCTAGAGAATAAACAATTGTATCAACTGAACTATACTTCCAGGCCTATTAAATAATTGTAGTAAATGCTATATACTATATAGTTAAAGTAAAGGCACACGCTTAGTTTCCAAAGTCTTCCCTTTTTGAAAATGTTGTTGATCCAACTATATATATATTTGATGGTTTTTATTTTATACCACAAACATATTTTTTATAGTTTGCTTAGTGCATATGTAGGTAATATTAGATACAATTCGATATTTTTGCTAATCGAAAGTTTCACTTACGATATTTTATCTTTCGCAATTATCGTCACTTGGAATTTATACCCTTTCTGATTGAAAATTTTCATCTAAATCCGTTTGGTAATTACAAAAAATATATAGCTGCGATCTTAATGTACGTCTAAACTGCAACAAAACTCCTATTTCATTAAGTTAATTTAAACCATTTCGTGATTCCTAACTGTCATAAATACTACAAGAACGTTGAAACCACATTCAGTAGTAATTCCCGAGAGTACCAATATTCAAAATGTGAATTTCCATAAGTATTCTAATTATCTCTGGAAACTGAGATACATTCCGAATATGGGAGAAATGAAAATTAATTTTACTTACGAACGAGTAATATATATGATTGTACTTCAGTTGTGATAGTTTTGTTGATATAAAACTGAATTATCTAAAAAATCCTTTCCCAACATAAAAATCTGTTTTTCATACCTTGTCGCTTTACGGCATATAACATTTTCTCCGAATGTTTAAGGATTTTATCCTAAATTATTATTTCGTAACGAACCTCCCCCGGCCATAAAAGCAGGGCAATAACTTCTGCAAGCAACTCCTTTCCAAGGGTACTGATAAAGATAAAAGAAATACATGCGCCTTTTCCAATTTACCTGTCGTTGTACGTGTATAAAGCTACATCCCCTCTCAATTGGTTAAAGTTTCGGTTACTTTCCACCCCGATCAATACTCCAAGGTGAGGGTTTATCTGTATGTGTTTCATAGAACCAAATTAGTGTTTCTAGAATTAGCTAAATTTTTCACAGGATGTTGCCGCTGGTTTCGAATGGTATTTGGCATACCGATTGCTGGAATTAATATACGAAATATAACTACGTACTACTACTACTAATATAAACAGTATATCACTGCACTGATGTAATATATTTTAGTTATAAGTTAATCAAACGTTATCAAAACATAATTTTACGGGAAAGATAATTGATATATAATGATTTATAACTTTATAGTTCATTGTTTTACCTAAAATTGTAGAAAAATCAAATTATCCAGACGAAAGAACGTCTTTCGGTAGTTTAGCGCCAAATTTCTGGTTTGTAACGGATTTTTTACTGTGATTATAAATAGTTTTGTGCCTAGACATATTTTCATCATTCAATCATATTAAAATTATATTCAATACTAACCACAATAATTGCAGGATTAGTTTCATATAAACAACCACTTAGACAGCCTTTTCGTCCCACTGCTGGGCATCGGCCTCTTCTCTGCCACGTGTTTCTCCTCAGCGCTAAGGTAGAAACACGGTGGACCAACAGTTTAACGTCGCATCCCAACGACAGAAATTCCAGGGAAGATTTTTAGCATGATTGCAAGCCGGATTGGAAAATTGTGTGTGGTGGGTTGTAGACAATATACAAAACTGTATAGTAATGCTTAGGTTTCGAACCCAAGCTGGAATCGACATTTTACTCAGAAAGCGAGCGCTCTACCAACTGAGCTACCACCACACTCTAAACAACCACGCTCCTATTAAAATCATCTTCTTGATCTGGATTTCAAGTTTCAGTTTCGATTTCATTGTTAGTAAAACAAATTTACACCAAAGTAGGCTTGCAGTCTCAATCATTATC
>JABXWE010010863.1:0-15973 GCA_014611495.1 Limonius californicus | reverse complement strand
CAGGGGCGTGCGCTCCATGGAAGCAAGGGAAGCATTGCTTCCCTTTAAATTTTGTTAGAAAATAAAAATTTATTATAAAACAATATAACGCTCTCACACAATTCACTAATCTCTATTAATGCAAACCGCCCACCCACAGCCACACACTCATCTCTATCGAGTGTCGCATGTGCGTTGTGGTGAATTTTTGGAAGCAATTCGAAAGTCTGCCTACTGCCTAAGCTTTTTATATGAAGGATGCAAGTGCAAAGCATGCTGCAGGTTGGCGACCTTGCCGATTTACTCGCTGCCCCTTAGTGACCGAAGTAAGCAGTTTTTGAATTGCTTCTTAACAAAATTGTCCTCATGGCTATGGCTTCAACTTCGTCTCGTGTAATTGTGTTAGGTGTGGTGTATTAAAAAAAGGATTTTTCACATACAGTTTTAGGGAAAAATTAGAAATAACTGAAAAAGGTAGACCAAAACCCGTCAAAAACATTTAACAACTAAAGTAAAAACGTGCACTAGATATTTTAATGTATGTAGATATGTACGAACATAACGAATGGTTAACGGGTTGTGATATTTCAAATAAACTTTTTTGTAGGCCGTGTCTACTTTTCATAAATGAAAAAGGCGTTTGGAATAAGTGGGTTTTCCGACTTAAATAATGTACATAAAGTTATAAAGAGGCATGCAATATCTCGGTCTTACTTGCAGGCGGTAATTAAGGAAAAATTATTTGGAAAGTCACGCATCCAGCATGTTATAGATATAGATAATCAGTTGAAAATAAGTCTTCGTCAGCATAATGCACTGGTAGAAAAAATTCGTGATATTAAAAAGGCTAATTGATACTGTTTGTAAATGTCTGAACATCCACGATTTTACGACAACGTTATTACTGAATTTGCTAAACAGGACAGGATGATCGAATTACACTATAAATAAGTTTTTTTAAATTTGCTTCCCTATCTTTAAATCCCACGGCACGCCCCTGGCTTGTTGACAACTAATTCACTATATATCTACATCATAAATGTCAAAGCACAGTGAAATTTGGGGCCATCTGCAAAAATGGCAGCTAATTCAAATTATGACATTACTTTTGCGCCTAGATGTATGCTAATTATGTGGAATTTCCCTTATTTCAGGTAATAAATAAAAAAATATTTTAATAAATTTAGTAAAATTTATTTTGATTATTTTACGTAATTGTTACTATAGATAGATTCAGTGCTATTATGGATGACTATACAAATAAATCAAACTAAACTAGACAGAAAGTAGGCCACTAATTCCTTTTTTGTTTTTTAAACAATAGAATTGTCTAGAAAACATTTAAACATTTACAAATAGTTCTTCATTATTTCTACGAGTATTATAAATGGAAATTATTGTTTTTTTTAACCACAAACTATGTATAAAAAGGTATCGTTAATTTATAGGAAAAGAGAGAATAATTAAACCTAAGTTTTCTCTTACAAGTATATTAAGTTTAGTAGCATGCTTTTTGTACAAGGTTTTGGGGTTTTTAAAAATATCTACAGTTTATGGTTTTAGAAATATCACAATTTATAATACCAGAAATTAATTGTTGGGGAATAGTATACCGGGTGGCCACGAGCCTAGGGCCATGCTTATATCTCTTTCAATTATGAACCGATTTAGACGAAATTTGGTACAAGGATATTAGACCTAATTTCGTCTAAATCTAAATCTATCTGTTGTGCAGCTCATAACGTTTCTTAGCTCGTTTTCAGGAATTTCTTGAAATGCACGTTGTACTCTGGCCCTTAAGTCGTCTAAAGTAGTGGGTGGTCTGGAGTAAACTTTATTCTTAATATGACCCCATACATAAAAATCTACAGGAGTCAGATCAGGTGATCTCGCTGGCCACCTAATTGGACCGTTTGTTCCAATCCATCTCTGTCCATAAGTGTCATCCAGGTACTGCCAAACAGTGCCCGCATTATGAGGTCCTGCCCCATCCTGCTGAAAGAACATGTTTTCACTGATGTTCGGGGGTAAATTATTTATATCATTTTCGATTTCATTTTTCAAAAATTCAAGATATATTGGGCCTGTTATAACGATCCATCGAAGAAAATAGGTCCAATAATTCTTGTCCCTATAATTCTTACCCAGACGTTGAATCCAAATCTTTCTTGGAAATTACCTTTTCTCAACAATCTAGGATTTTCGTGAGCCCACTGCCTTGTATTGTTTCTGTTGAACATGCCATTGTTCGTAAATCTAGACTCATCTGAAAACAGTATTTTTGAAACAAAATGATTATTTAAGTCTTGATTATGTAATAACCAATGACAATATTCTAGTCTTCTTTCCGAGTCGTTTTCATATAAAAGCTGATGTAAATTATATTTATAGGAGCGATATTTATGTTTTTTTAATATTTTTCTGGCACTTTCCTTGCTCACGTTGCACTCGTTTTCTAATTCTCGCAGTGAGGCTGATGGAGAAAATTGAACATAGGCCAATACGTTAATTTCTGCCTTTTCCGTGACGATAAACTCGTTGTGGTTTTGATTAGCTGATTCTTTTCTTAGTATTATTTCCAATTTTCTAAAATAAGTTCTTGGTGGATGCCGCCTTAGGAAAACGAGCAGCGTACAGCACATTTGCATTAATAGCGTTTTTGTGACATTCCCCATATATTAATATCATATCGATTTGTTCGTTTCGAGAATAACGATTGTGGTTATTATGTTCCATTTGGGAAGAAACTGTTAAATGCACTATCAAAATGAGATGACAGTTAAAACTTTATTTAATTTATTTTAATGTTGTCATGACAATAGACACCTTTTGTTTTCCGTGGCTACTATTATTTTATCAAACTAAATTGAGTATTACATATTTTACAATTTAGTAAATAAATATGTTTCAATTTTAGACAAAGATGAAGTGGTGCATGATGGATATCGTTAGGTTGGTAATTAAATTTGCTATTTAATGGCATTATGACCCTTAGTAGGTGCCATTTAAAAAAATGATATTTTCTTGAAATAGCACGTTTGGCAAATGTTATGCTTTCCTGGGGCATTTGTTATTGATTTAATTGATGAAAGCACTAATAATATGAGTTACTAGAATCAACTGGAACAAATTTTTCCCAAATCACGGCCTTCTACGGTAAAAAATAAATTTCAAAAAAAGAAAAATTCCTTGAGAAAAATGTAAATTTGGCAACGCTGTTTTATGTAATTTGAGTTGTAGATTCCGAAAAACATAAAATATACTGGGTGATGCATTTAAAAAATCAAAGGTAAACGCGCTCCCGGTGAAACCGGAAGTCGGCAATTTTGACTATATCTGCATGTCCATCCGAAATTAGGTCTAATATCCTCGTACCAAATTTCGTCTAAATCGGTTCATAATTGAAAGAGATATAAGCATGGCCCTAGGCTCGTGGCCGCCCGGTATTATATATCTGAACCAATTTTTAAAATTATTTGTATTGCTGTTGGTAGCATCAGTGAATTGCCATCAATTTGACATAGATTTCTGAAGGAAAATATAAGTGGCATTTGGTGACAATCATTTGGTCAAAGCCTTCTCTAATTCACTTCTTTTTTGTTTGCATGGCATAATAATCATTTTAAACAATTTTCGGTAGGTAGTAAGGAAATTTTTTACATTAGCTTACAATTTTTCTTTATGGTATTATTGTAGAACTAAACTGTGCCTGTTTATGTGCAATACTACAAAGAAATACAACTCTGTTAGCTGATTATTTATACACTTGTCGTCAGTTCTGAACCGCTTTTACATATTCAGTCACATTTTAAGTAGTATTTCTGAAGTATGCAAACATTCTAATAAAAGTATTTCTAACTTCTGGTAAGATAATAATATATAATATTGCTCTAAAAAAACCAGAGCTATAATGGGCCATTGCAGAAATCAAATTTGTAAAGTATGAGCAAGCAAGATTTTCTAATGGCGGCATTTTGAAACTGTTAATATTACTATCGCCAAGTTCTTGAGTTACGTTGTGTAATAAATAAAATAACTGTCTTTGTATTGAAGTAATTATATAAAGAAATGTTAAGCTTAAACCAAAAATTACTAACGACTGCACCCTTTGGGATTTTCTTGTAAGAATATTTTGGTTTAAATTTTTGGAATACTTGCTTTGATATAGCTTGTTTATTAAAATGAGTAGCGATAGTAGTAACAGTGGCAATGGGATACCAATACGAAACACCATTAACAGATCTTGTAATAGTTGCCTATAACGAGTATCCAAAATAGTACACAATGTACAATCGTTACTAATGCCTACTGCAAATGATAAAATATATTGAGGAACACTTAAAGATAAACAAACAAACCAAACAAGTATTGAAGGAAAAAGAACTGATAGATCAGTTTTTTCTCTTCGATAGTCAATTACAACCATACGGTTCAACAGTTGATTGTCTGATCTAGACACTAAACATTGTTCCGATTCGTCATCATCATTGTATGATGTTAAGGGATTTTTACTGTCTTTTTGCATCTGATGGAGGTACAAATTCACTGTTGAAATAATGTGAAAATTGATGCAAATAACTAAATACAGAACTAAAGTGTTGTATAAAATTTCACTTCCTAAGTAGAAAGGACACAGTTTGGTTGAAAACATCCATGAGTGGTTGTTTAGGGTCCAAGTCTCTGCTACTCCTACATATGTTGATATGGCGTCGATGACTGCCAATTGCAGTACAGATGATAGCACTCCTGCAAATAATAAGATAATGAAAATTCGATATATACCACTTCCTGCAAAGCTTTAAAAAAATACGAAGATAACACATGCTACAGGGATCCTAAAAGGTAATCATTTTTACAATGCTTATTTGGTTATTACTTGCACTATAGATAAATAGTCAGTAAGTATTAACCTATTTTATTTACATAAATTTACAGTTGAAAGTACACGTGATTAATTACAAGTTAACTATAGATCTGAACGTCAAGAGCCGGCCAAGTGAACTATTTAGCTGTCTTTTCGGAGCGCCTAGGTGGTTCCCTTTTCCGCCTTCGTAGAGGGGGTGGAAGTTGTCTCGGTAGACGTTTCCCACGGAAGTAATTCCTGGAAAGTAGCTGTACGTTTTATTTACAATAGCGGCAATCCGCTGGCTAGCACCAGGACCTAAGTGCTTCATTGTCGCAATACTGCAAAGTGCACTATTGTAGTATGTCCGGCTTAAGCTAGGTATTGTATCTCACCGGACGGTAGGCGTAGCAACCCCAGGGGTAGCCGCCATACTTACAAGTAAGTATATATGAAAATATATAACTTAAACTCAATATCGCAATAAAATTGTAATAGTTGGTTGGTTTTGATTGGGAGATATCTAGGATGCGGTTTTCCAAGATCTCTGGACTCGGGCCATATTTGGCCCATTGACGCCCTAACTTTTTAACGTGTCACACATCGCAGTAGCACAGGACCTACAACTTTACTTCTTATCCGACACAAGGCGCAGTTTAAGATTTTTCAGAAATAGTTCATTACCTATATAGAAGATTCGATTTATGAAACGGCACAATTTTTACTTCAAAATTGCTTACAATACAACAGAAATGAATGTGTAGTAATTTAGAAATATTGATTTATCTTCTTCTTCATTGAGTGCTTTATCTCTTGCGAGACGTAGCGATCTTCTCTCCTATGTCTGTGTTGAGCGTTTAAAGTGACACAGATATAGAGGCCTACAGCTAATCGTGGGCTTCGAACCACGGGAAGTGTAAACACTTCTACTATAGAGAAGATTTACTAGGCAGAATACCTCGCTGGTTTGCCATTGCTTTGCGAGGGAGAATGGCTGTTAAAAATCTGATGTTCCGGTACTGAGAATTGAAACCAGGACCTTCGGCGTAGAAGTCTAATAACGCGCTAACCTCTAGACTAGGCCGCCTCTAAGTTTTTGATATGAAAATTGATTTATAAGTAGGTACAAACATTACTTTAAAAACTTAGTAACCATTCTATTGCTTTCTTTGTCGTCGTTTTCTGGAATTCTTTTCATCAGTTGCGTTTCCAAAATCTTCAATTGCGTAACAACCTTTTTTTATGGAAGGACTGGAAATGCGCAGATTCTTATCCCGTACTAATTTAACCCACTTTAAAGCTGCTTTGTCAATGTTCTCGTAAACGCAGGATTTGACAAGTTTTCTGTCTGAATCTAGGTCTTTGTTTTGCCTAATGGTGGAGTCACGATACGACATTCTAGATAAGGTGTTTGGGGGGTGTATCAAAACGCCCTATTAGTATTTATTTTTCCCGCCTTTGTCGAGTGCATCTAAACATTTCTTCCACTTTTCACATACACTTAAAGAATTTCTGCTTCATTTTGCTATGTTATGATTTTATTGATACGAGTACACTATGCAAGCATGCAAATGCAACTGTACACTAAATTTTTTAAATTGCATGTGTGATACAACTTGGTTATCTCTAATGGCAAAAACAACCCGTTTTTAAGATTTTAAGCTAGAAAATATTGATTAAATAGAATTATGAAGTTCGATATTTACTATCAATCTGTATCATAAAATACATTCGAATGCAATAATTTTCAACAGTATGAGCAAATTTTGTCGCATTTCTAGTATGCAGCGTGTAGAATTACTTGATAGTTGTTATTCTACGGCGATAATAGTTGAATTTACTATCAATCTATAGCATAAAAGCCAAACTTATGTTAAAGGTGCTCTCATTGTAAGGATCCTCGAAAAATTCGTTAAATGGAGAAATTCCCTACATAGAAGTCCGACTGTATATTGAAAAGCACGGGTCGCAACAATTTTACTGTCACAAAATGCACCGTAACGAACGTGCCGAAACTCATGAACACAAGACCGGGTTAATTCAAGAAACTTTTGGCCTAAAGAAGTACTGAACAATAATAAATATTAGCTAATATAGGAAACCCCTAGAAGAAGAAAGGAAAGGATAAAACCGGACCTCTGCATAACAATAGTCTTTTTTGGCTACAAAAAATTATTTATACTTACAATTGAATTATTATTAGTATTACCTAAATTAATTTTGTTCTTGTTCTGCTTTAGCAAGGTAATACTTTTCTAAGTGCCCAGGCTCATTGCACATTTTTGTCCTACTGATAAAATTTCGGTGCCTGTTTTACAGACTAGTTGATGAGTTTAGTCGGCAAACGAATAATTAAGCAAATAAAACCCTGCTGAAATAATAAGTACATACAGTTTTTAATTAAGAATGTAATTAGGTATTTTAATTAAAATTTGTAATGACATACGCACAGATCGAACGTATTCTTAACATGTAATACGTTCAATAAAGCAATGATATGTAAAATGTTTCCATGGGATCTTTTTCGATACCAGTTACGTTCTTGTAGTAAGGTACGCCATTGGTAGTATTGATATTTACTTTTTGCAAGACAATCAGAAAAACTATGTTGTAACCAATAATAGTATGTATTGTAAGTTTTAAATAGAATTATCAATCCTATAAAAAGCACTAATTTCGCAATCAATGGGGAACCACGCTAATAAAGTCCTCCTCACATACAATTCGTCCCTTCAAATACACTTCCTACTCCTGAGAAGTAAATATTAGTTATAAGTTGTTTTTCGCACGCTATTCATAAAATTTTTTTCAAAATCATATTTATGTACATTTCACATGTATATTTCATCGCTTTAAATGCATTTTCTCCTATCTCAAATGTGGTGGCTATCTAAAAAATATCAATCACAGAAATACAAACATATACAGGATGTTCCGTTAAAACGGAAAATTGGAAGAGGAAATATGATGATGCAAAAATGCTGTGTATTCAATAACAGAAGAAAAAAATCACGGTAGATAGAATACACTACATATACAGGGTGGTAGTTTGAAAATTTACGTTATCTAGCCTAAAACAGAATACAAATTTTAAGATCGTATCAGTCCATCCCTTGTCAATTCTCTAGCTGAAAAACGAGTATAATATGATATACATAGATTCATAGGGCGTGCGTAAAATTATACAAAACAAATACAAATAACAAACGTTTGTATTCTGCTTAAGTCGAGTATTTGCACAAATCTTTTTATTTAATACCTAATACTTAGTACCATTGGATTTGAGTTGTTCGAAATGGACATCCCTTATGTAAAGTTAAACAGAAATTATTAAATTTAATTTAATAATTATTTAACAATATACTACTTAGGAAGATACAAGCCATCAAAAATTGTACCATTCTTGCATTATCACCAATAAATGGAATCAGTACGCCAAGGGTAAACCAACGGGCAATGGATATGACACATAGGTATTCATGACATTTTTGCGTATACCTCATTCTAAGTAATGTGTGACGTTCGCTTAGTTTTAATAGTTTAGCAACCTAACGCTATTGTAAAATTAGCTGCTTACTAACTCTTTAACAAGAAACCAAAGTTAATTAATGCTAATTTGTTTACTAACCAGAAGGTTAACTAGCACTAAGATAATAGATCTTTCTACAAAATGTATAATAAGTGTCAATGTTACATCCAAGGTACATTTACTTATGTAGGCACCGCAAAACATGGAGGTACTGCGGGAAGTAATTGATATAGACGCTCCTGCGTGATAATTAATACAAAATTAAAAGGTTGCAATGTTCCTTGGGATGCAGCTATTTGAAACAGGCTGCGTCATGTACAGCGTCAACGATTTTTTTATTTAACTTGTTTTTGCATTAAACGTTTTTCCTTCTCGGTCATGTGTAGTGCAGCCCATTCCTTATAACAACATAGTCTGATAACCCTAAGTTGTGTATCTCCAGGGAAATCAAGCGTATTTTTCGATGCAGTACATAGTCGCTATGGAGAATTTCCAAAAATCTATAATTCAATTGAAATTTGCACAAAAAAGTTCAGGTTATGCATCCTGATTATATTTACTTTTTTTGTCATTATTCAAAAGATACATTCACATAGCGGTTAAACGTGCGGGGGTGTTAGAAAACAACTGCCCTGTTACTCAATTATGAAATGTTTAGGGTGGTGATATACTAGCGAATTATTCGCCGGATTTATTTGCGGTTTTTTATTTGCAAAAATGTGACTTTGAATGTACAACGACTCATTGAGCGAATTTTCCGCAATACTCCGCATGCAAACGCATCCGCATCTTGCTGCGTGCGAATAGCCAATTCGCAGTAACACAATACATTGTATTGTTTAAGCATGTTCAGATTTGCAGGCTGTTCGCGGTTTGCTTTCAGTTGGAGTTCTCTATTCGTTCGTTAAATCACTTATAAAATTTCGGGCTTTCAAGATTTGACCCAGAAAATGTTATTTTAGCAATTGAGGTATGTGAATGTCTGTGGAGAATACTTATCTTGCAAAGAGTACAGTGATAAAACAATTACATCAAAAGCATGGAAAGAGATTTGCAGTGAAATATATGCTGAGTGGGCCACAATTCTTTCTACGTTTTCGCTTTCTATACACTAGTATACAATACAAACGATTTCAATATTGACACCCTCTGAATCTAGGTGTAAAATAAAGTCAAAAAGATATATAGTTTCTTCACAAATGAGTGATAAAGTTGGCGCCGGAAAACTGCTGGTATTCCATTTTTGTAGCTCTACAATTTAATAACCAGGCATACCGGTTTGTGTAACAGCTCTTCTGCTAATTGAGTTATCGTTTCGTTTTTTGCTTTAGGCAAAATAATCTTCGACTTGTGTCGGATTAAAAATATTAGCAGAGTGTCAGCTTTTTGCAAAGACAATACAGTGGAATTGTTCTTTCGACTTGTCCCGGCCCATGGCGTTGTCTCCATTGGATCTAGTCTTCAGGGGCGTGCTAGAAAATTTTTCCTGCTGCCCGAAGATTTCAGGAACACCCTAGTTGTGCCTCTCTCTACTCCCTACCGAAAAAACTAAGGTAGGAAAATTTGATAATTGTGTCGTGAAAGCTTGTTTCGAGTTTCATTCGCCAGTTTCAGGTGTTGAACCTTTTTCTGATGTGACAAAAAGCGACCTTCAGTCGCCAATTGTCATTTTCTTTTTTCTATTAACTGCAAAGAGTAATAATAAGTTGTATTTTTTTTGTAAAATCAGACGCCACTTGCGGCGTAGATTTGTTTTAAGAAATTAAATGCCGTAAACCAGGGACGACGAGCCTCGGTTTGAACGTTCAATTACCCTTGTATTAATTAACCATAAATATTATCATTTTCTATGTAATCGTTATATTTTTTGTATCATGTGTCAGTAATTTAAAAGAAGTAGAATTATAATTGTCTTGAAATTTACCATATCATTTATTTTTGTGTATTTTTTATCTTTGTGTGCATGAACATTGCAAGCTTTATATATAGGAGGAGGCACAATAAAGGCGAGTCCGATTCCCGTAAGCTGCTGGCTTCTCGGCCTTCCACGAGAACTGGTAATCTGCTGTGATTTGGAAGGTGGCGCCCGTTAATTTTGATCTACCCTGTACACAACTAGGATTTCTCTCCCGTAAGTGGTTTCCGTGAACCAACCCTACTCCTTTGAGCTAAGCCGAAGGCCTTCTCCAACTGTCCTGTTGCGGGTCGACGGAAAAGCTCGTTTGGCCCGTAACAACTATGGACAGATCCTACAGTCGCACCAACAATTTTTGAAATTTCTCTAATTGAAATTCGACGATATTCTCTAATAAGGCTTTCCACACATGCCATATTGTGTTCTGTTAATGCAGTACACCGTGCACCTTGTCGCGGCTCATTCATAGTCCCCTCTTTTCCCTTCTTAATTTTTCGGCACCATTCCTTCATAGTTGGGTACGCAGTACCTGCATTTCCATACACTGGTTGCACTCGCATATGAATCTGCAATGGGTGCACACTCTCAGCGCATACAAATTGTAGGACCGCACGCTGATCAAACTTGGACGGGTTTTCAACAACAAACGCCATTTCAAAATCGAAAGAATATAAACTAAATGAAAAATATACTCAATATAAACATTAGTTAGCAATATTAACAAAAACAAAGCCATTTTTCTATAAATACTAAATTGTTCATTATAGTCATCTGATACCATATCCAGGGTAAAATGATGAATCTAATGTGGTAAAATGGCTAAACATAAAAGTCGCAATAGAAGTCGCCCAATTCCTCATAACCAGTGCAATCTGCGAGCCACCATGTTGAACAGAAGGAACATTCTATCCTTGTGAAGTAGCTAATATCTGCTGAAGTTATGTTTCCCAGTGAAAATCCTTCGCGATAAGTTTATAAATTCTCGGCCGTATTAAAAAACTGGTAGTTTGACAAATTACATTTATAACATTTTAGCTAATGAATATGCATATGCTAATGTATATATAATTTGGTGGCTCTTATATGGCACTACCAGCAAATTATGCTATTTAAATCATCATAATAGTAAATTGTTCTATTTCTTGTAACCCTGCAATTTGGTGTAAAATTTTACATCAAACTATAACTGAAGACAGTCTAAAAATGCAATAATTGTTAATTCTAGCAGTTCTAAACTTGTGCGATACCAACTTTTAACATTTATTTATCTGCTTAAACGAAAAGTGGTTAAGGAATTATTACTTAATTTTGTACCTGGATCCATCTCTTGAAATTATGTAATTGATATCGTCAGTGACGAACCGCTAGAGGTGCTGTATGATCTACTGGAAATAGAAAGCCTTGGCAAGACCATTAGCTTCGGAGATGCGATTTTTTATAAATGTACTTCTTGGTCACATTTAAAGTATTGTGTTGAATCAGACCTTAGCAAGATAATTTATGCATTAAATCACAAGCTATTAGGGTAAATTAAAAAAACCATATTTATACCGTTTGGATGTTATAGCAATTCATTGCCAGATTATCAATGTCTATCTGTTGTTAATCATAATAAATTAATTGAAATACTTTCTACCTTGTAAATACAATATTTAGGTATTATTATGATTTATATTCTTTGAGGCTTTCACGGTTTCGGTTTCTCGATCTGTCAATATTACAATTTATTTTCGGCTTAGACCGAGTCGTCATTTGGCAACTACACCCAGCATTATCAGGTAAGGACCGACATGTAGCTTGTCTGCCTTTATAAGTGTTTGCTCTAGAAGTTTGAGCAGTATTTGTTCGTAGGCCCTGCTTGCCTAAACAGGGCCGTGTGCTTAGATTATTTAAACCTTGGGGCGGACAAGGATTTGATCTTAAAGTATTTTGTTTGCCAGGACAATAATACTTAATCGGCTTATGCTGTTTGTAAACCCAGACAAACTACCGTTTTGCAAGACATTGCAGCTTGCATCTTCAGAGTGAATAGAACACTGAATTCAAATCCAAGTCGGGTAGAACGACGGAATTCTAGTTGGCTGTCACCTTTGGGCAAAGATGTACCGGTGGAGCGTGATCGTGTGATCGATGATGCTTACGAGTTCTTAGAAGGTAAACTACTGAAGTCCAAGCTTTACTGAGGCTACAACCATCCTCCTATGTTCAGCCACCACAGATTGTGTGATGCGTTTTCGTTTGCAATCACTTTTGTGCCTCGCAATCTTAACTCAATGGAACGACCAGTTTGTCCGATGTAATTTGAACCACAAGAGCAAGGGATGTTATAGATCCCGGCTGATTTTAAATTTGATGTATGATCCTTTGCGGATCTGAAACAGTTTCCCAAAGCATTAGTCCTAAAGACTGTCTTTATGCTGTACCTTCTAAGAACATGCCAATCTTATCAGTAGTGTCTTTACTGTAAGGTAGAAAAGCTAAGCCTTCCGGAGGTGCCAGTTCCTTCTTAGCCTTGGGCTGTTCCGCGTTGCGGATTGCTTTCCGAATTTCTGTGGCTGTATAACCTTTTTATTGTAACGACATCAAGAGATGAGTTTTCTCTTGTTATAGGTGTTGTGCATCTGAGATTCGAACTGCTCTGCTTGTTAGAGTTTTTAGCACAGTTGCTTTCTACATCGGGCGATGATGCGAATTTGCATTTAAATACCTGTCTGTATGTGTTTTCTTTCTGTAAACTGCGTGCCTCAAGCTACCATCTGGTTTACGTGTAACATGTACGTCTAAAAATGGAATACTGCCATTTTCCTCTACTTCCATTGTGAATTGGATATTATTATGAATTGAGTTTAGGTGTACTAGAAATTGTTCTACTATTTGGCGTTCGTGAGACTAAATGCCGAACGTACCGTCTACATATCTAATCCAGGATTTAGGTTTGAGATCAGCTGCTGCCAAAGCTTTGGTTTCAAAGCCGTCCATGTATATGTTTGCAATAGCAGGTGATAGCGGTGAACTTATAGTCGCTCCTTCGACCTGTTCATACAAGTTGTCATTCCAAATAAAAAAAGTGTTTTTTAAACATATTTCGACTAATTGGTTTAGATCTGTAGGTAGTTTATCTCTTAGGATCTCTGATACACCATCAATCGGTACTTTTGTGAAAAGGGAGACAACGTCGAAACTGACTAGAATGTCTCCTTCACACAGCCATAAACTCTTGATCTTGTTGGACAAAGTAACAGGAATCCCTTATGTACGATTCTGTGTTGCCACTAAGGGGGCGAAGCTTATTGGCTAAGTATATATGTCGCTAAAGCATATGTAGGAGAATTTGTAGCACTCACAATAGGTCTGAGTAGAACTCCAACCTTGTGTATTTTGGGTAAACCATAAATACGTGGGGTGATAGAGTGATAGAGAGAGATAATATTGATTATGGTGATTGCTAATCTGAAATGAAATTTTCATATGAATTACATGGTAACCCGCAGAGTCGGGTCCTGTTTTGCATAGCATAAGTAAACTATCTTAGCCTTGCCCTATATCAAAGCGATGGGTCTACAAGGCATGTGAAAGCTTCATAATAATATTATAATCTTCTTCTTCTTCTTCTTCTTCTTCTTCTTCTTAATATAGGTCGTTGACCTGTAATTTCTAGTTTTATTCTTGGGAAATCGAAGCCCAACTATCCCGCCATCTCTTCAATGGTCTTCCCGGTTCTCTTTTTCCGTCTGGCCTTTTGTCTCGTGCAATCTTCGCTATTCTGTTGTCGTCCATTCTCGATACATGTTCATTCCATCTTCTCCTTCTTTGTCGCGTCCATCTTACTATATCCTCCATTTTACATGTTCTTCTGATTGTTTCGTTGCTAATTCTGTCTCTAAGTGTCTTTCCTGCAATAGCCCTTAATGTTTTCATTTCAGCTGTTCTTAAAATTTTCTTGCTTTTGGTAGTATCTGCACGTGTTTCTGCCGCATATGTCATGACAGGTCTAATGCATGATTTGTATATGCGGGTCTTGCTCTCTATATTCAAATATTTGTTATGCCATATTGTGTCTTTCAGGCACCCAGCTATGTTAGCGGCCTTGTTGATTTGAGTTCTTACTTCACCACATAGGTTTCCATAGCTTGAGATGTTAATGCCTAGGTAGTTAAAGCTATTTACCTGTTGAATTATCTTATTATCTGCTACCAGTTTGCATCTTAGGGGTTCTTTTGAAATAGTGAGGCACTTTGTTTTTTCAATAGATATATTCATGTTAAAATCCTTGGCAGCCAAATTGAATTCCTGTAATAGACGTTGTAGGTTGTTCTCGTTGTCTGATATTAAGACAGCGTCGTCTGCATAGCACACTATCTTGATTTCTCTATTTCCCAATCTATAGCCCATTCCTTCTTTTGATCGAGTTCTGTCTATTATTTTATCCATGATTGTGTTAAATAATATAGGACTTAAGCTGTCCCCTTGCCTTATGCCTGTTGTTGTTTTTATCTTTTGTTAATTCATTGTTCACCCTGATTGCTGTTTTGTTGTCTGTGTTTAGATTTTTGATTATTTGTATAATGTTCCTAGGTATTTGTTTTTCTTTTAACACATTAATTATGTCGTTCAATCTTATTCGGTCGAATGCTTTAGTTAGGTCAATGAAACACATAAAAGCTGGTTTGCAGTATTCTAATGACTTCTCCGACAATTGGCGAATTATGAATATGGCATCTGTTGTCGATCTGTTCTTGCGAAAACCTTGTTGTTCCTCATTAATTGGACTCAAGTTGTTTATAATGCCTGCGATGATATTAGTTAGTAATTTCATGGTTGTGCAAAGCAAGGTTATTCCTCTGTAATTTTCAGGATTTTTCTTCTCGCCTTTCTTGAAAATGGGGATTGTTATACTGGATTTCCACATTAACGGTATCTCTGCTGTTGTCATTATTTTTTGGAAAAGTTTTGTTATTTCGCTTATTAGACTATCATCACCGTATTTTATTAGCTCATTAGGTATGTTGTCAGGACCTGAAGCTTTTCTATTCTTTAATTTTTGTACGTGTATAACTAACCTTCCTAAATGTGCGATATCAGCAATTTGCCGCCAAATAACTTATGACAGCGTCTCCACTCAGCTCGACCTTGCTCTTGATAAATCACCCACAGTTATAGTGAAATTTATTAAATATTAAATAAATGGTAAGTGAATTCTTCCTTATAATGCAGTATTAATAACACTTTGCTATTTAATAGGCTTCCATCATTTATTTACTCCACAATTTTGGAAATAAAAACACTGTTGATTGTTTACTCCAGGTAAATTAAATTATTTCTAATAAAAATTAAACAATTTTAAACTTGAAAATTAACTAATCTTTTATTATTCACTTAATTAAACACATCACATAAAATATTAATCATTTTTAAATTTTGTTAGGTTACATAACCTCAACACAATTGTAAACAATCCCAGGCCCTGCCCAAGATTTGCAAAACTAGCCTTTACTACTAGCTAAACTCAAAATTGGAGCTCGCAACTTATACCTGCTAACTCTTTGAACACTGAAGACCAACTAACTTCCAATTTTTACAAATTTTGGGACCTCGGCGCACATTTTCAAATTAAATGGTCCAATTAAATCAAACCTACTAATCATCTCAATCTACAGCTGATTAATAATAAATTAAAATGATTAATTACAAAGTTATAAAGTTAAAT
>JABXWE010010861.1:0-13746 GCA_014611495.1 Limonius californicus | reverse complement strand
GCTCATGCAAACTGGACTATTGACGAGTGGAAACAAGTTTTGTTTTCGGATGAAACACGAGTCAGTCTGAAGTCACCAGATGGACGTGAGCATGTTTGGAGAAGACCACAAGAGAGGTTTGCTGACTGCAATATCTCTCTAAGAGTTCCATTTGGTGGTGGGTCAGTAATGTTCTGGGGCCCAATTTGTTTTGACTCTCCCACGGAGTTGGTACCTATTCACAAGAGATCAATGAATGCAAATTATTATATCGAGAATATTGTAGAAGAACATGTTATGCCGTTTGCTCCATTTATCGGGGACGACTTCCTGTTTATGCAAGATAATGCTCGACCACGCGTTGCTGTAGAAGTAATGGATTACTTTCGTGGAGTGAATATTCAGGGTATGGAGTGGCCACCTAAAAGCCCGGACTTGAATCACATAGAGCATCTGTGGGATGCACTTAAACGGTCAGTTAGACGGCACATACCTGCTCCTACAATTCTTAGGGAACTTGAAGAAGCTGTGGTGGCTGAATGGGAGAATATTCCTCAAGCCACTATCCGCAACTTAATTAGTAGTATGCCTAGACGAATGGAAGCAGTTATAAGAGCAAGGGGAGGCAATACCCGATATTAATGTTATAATTGTACAGTTCAATTTAATTTTAGAAGATCTTTTTATAATTTTTAAATTTTCACTGTGCCTTCAAGTTTAGATGTTACTGCAACATTTTTGTTAAATTGGCGTTGAATTACGTTGAAACTGTTGTTAGTTGTTAGTTAAAGTGTTTTTGTTACAATTCATGCGTTATAATTTCAGTAATAAGGGTTTTTTGTTGAATTTTGTCACTTACTATAAATGATGCATTAATTTTGTCCAGGAGTGTAATTCGAAAGAACTGACAATACAAAAATTTCCAAAAGTACTGCAACAAATATATTTTATGGTAGGATACTATACGCACTGGTTTTTACATTGACTGCGGTTCATTTTCCAGTGTTCAACCAGACGACCATAAGTTCCGGAAAGAACAGAGAAAGTAGTAAAATGATTTGTTGATGTAAAAATTTACATTTAATTTTGAATTGTCAGGTCGGTTTAATATGCCCTTCTGCCCTTCTTTTGCTTTTCATTTAACCATTATATTCATGATCCTGAAATTTGCTCATTTTAAATACAATTTCGGATTACGAAAATCCCTTTTTGCCTAACTGGTTTAAATGAGACTTCAAATTGTTTTAAAATGTGCGTTATATTTACAATTGATATAAATGCAGGGCGTAGATGTTCTAAAAAACATTAAACATTTGCGCAGTTCATTTGAGTGTTCTTCAGACAAAATTAATATGAATTAAAACACCGACAACACTAGGCCCAAAAGCCAAAAGCGATGAACTACGGCAGAGTTTTTGCTGGAACGATAGATCTTTACGAGAACGTTAAAATGTGTTTAATTGTATTCGTATCACACGATAACCGAAATCACGCGGCATTCTATACTAAACTATTGACTTGAGTTTAATTGCGAGAAAACAGAGCGATGTTAAATTACAGGAATAATTTGAATCCCACCCAAATTTTAACAATCACAACACGTCTCTACTCTGCCAGCTTTCTGCTGAGCCTCCTTCGGCAAGCCCGCCAGAGCCGATTTCGATAAAACAGTCCTGCACCCAACACGCAGGACTATTTCTTGGAAAAAATAATCCGTGCGCAGGCGGTTTGTAACCCGCGCCAGCCGTTGAGAAAGGGAAAACCAAAAAGTGGTTAAGCTGCTTTCGAAACAAAGTAATGGATTGAATTTACTAAATGTTCAGATTCTAACACGGGCTGATCTTCTCAATGAGTTGAAGAAAATCTCCATGGAAGGATTTTAGGAACTGTTTTCAGTCAAAATGTGGGCCGACATTGTTTGGGAGTGGTAGATTGTACGCACATGTTGTCTCCCCATTTGGACGGTAACATTTATATCAACTTATTAAAAAAAGTACTGTCAGAATTGATGTAAGATTGCGACAAAATATACGACAAGGTATGTTGTTGCAACATGACCAGGGAATTGCCGCTGCATCTGAGTTGATCCAGACCACACCAGCCTTTGATACAGTCAATTTAAAAACATGCTATGAAGATTTTTTAAAACTCATGTACCTAACAAGATATATGTATTACCATTTGATCAAAAAAAGGTATGTTAGAAAAGAGATCGGCAACAACTCTTGCGTATTTATTTAAACCCTACCATGGACTGCAATAATTTTTATTATTTAGAATCAAAACATTGTTCAGTTGCTCCAACAATTTATTAATCTAGTACATATATGGAAATGGTTTATCAATTATTGTCCTAACATTGACAATAAAAAATATTTTTTTTCTAGTAACATCAATTATTGACATTAATATAGGCAAGTTGTAGGTGTCTATCTTCTTGTTAATAAAAGTTATACATTTTAATATTAAAGTGGTGCTGGTGATTTTGTTCAAATGGAAATTTCGGAAATAGGGCTGTGATAAAGTACCTGTTTAAGAAGGATTTCTCACCACAGGAAAATCAAACGACTTGTCCGGTGTTCTACCCCGTCATATTAAGTAATTAAGAATTGGTACCGGGACTTCAGACTAGGAAAGAAGTCGTGTCAACATGCACCAGGCGCTGGACCACCAAAACCTGTCACTCAAGAAAGTATTTATTTGGTCCATGATATGGTACACTGCTGAGAGCAATTTGGGATTAATAAACATGGATTTGGATGGACTTTTGGAAAGAGTTGTAACTGTAGATGAAACATGGGTTCATCACTTTGATCCAGAATCAAAACGACAGAGTATGGAATGGCAGTACACGCCCCTACGTATGTTAAGATAATGGCAATAGTGTTTTAGGTCACATAATAGCGGGAGACTGTTACACAAAACATATACCAAAAGTTCGAGAGTATTTAAAACAAAAAACCTGGAAAATTTAAACGTGGCGTTCTATTCCACCAAGACAATGCTCCCGCTCATAAGAGCCATGTTTCTATGACTGCTACCTATAATACTAGATTTGAAATTGTAGAACAACCAGATCTAGACCCCAGTGACTTTCACCTGTTTCCCAAAGTAAAAAACATCTTCGGGAAACTCATTTTTCGGACGATGCAGGGATGTTGGCTGCTGCGAATTAATGGTTTGCATTGCAGAACAAAGAGTTTTTTCTAAAGGCATTCAAGCTTTGCACCAACGTTATACTAAGTGTCTTATCCTTTTAAGGGATTATGTAGAGAAATAAAGTTGTTTCAAATGTCTAAATCATATCAGGGACTATAAATAACAAATCACATTCGCAGAGGTTACAATCCTCATGCAAGTTGCCTAAAGTCTTTCTCGCCTTCTAGAGAATGATCGTAATCTCTGCAGATGTTACGTTATAGATTAAGAAATAAATAGTTTGTAAGAATACAAAATAATATCTGTAATAACCCAATTACCCTTTAGTAACTGTTAAATAATTATCGCACATTTATAAAACATGTATGGCTTTAGTATACACAAACAATGTGCTTTCCACAGGCAACTCTTATCGAAAATTTTCTTCACCATACTGTAGAATTGCCTCAAAACCTGGCGCTTTTGATGTCAAATTTATTTAATACGATGCTAAATTTACATATAACATATTGCAACTCAACATTTAAAACACATTTTAAATTATAATTAATTATCTTAGTAAATGTTTATAATTGGCTCCACTAAGTTCCACACATTTCCTTATTCGTGTTGCAATAGATCTCCGAACACGCATCGGAGTTTTGGACATAATAGCTTCACATTCTTCCACTACTATGTTTCCAAGTCCTTTGTTTCCGAGTGGTGTTAAACTCTCTCTAATTTAACGTAACAGAGAAAAAATCTAGCGGTCTTAGATCCGAACTTCACGGAGGCCACATACATGAAGCACGTATTTAGATTTATCTGTTTCCATAAACTTCATTCGAGTAGTTTCAAGAAATAATATTTCTATTGTTTACGATGATATTATTGATAGAGTTAAGTCAAAGAAAGGAATGGATGATGCCTTCATAATACTAGATAATGTAAACAATTTGCAACGTTTACAAACTTGTAGCTGACAATAAAATAATCGAACAAATGATAAATTTTCGATATCTAGGAGTGAATATCTCAAGCCAGAACGATCTATGTAGCGAAACGAAAGCTCAAGACAAGACCGCTGTCATAGCTGGCTGTCTGAGAGACACAGTATGGTATAATAAATATCTAAACATAATTTCCAAATTCGGCTTACAACCGTGGGATCTTAATGCTAAAAACCTACTCTGGAATTTCTGTCGTTCGGATTCGACGTTAAACTGTAGGTCCCCCGTGTTTCTACTTTAGCGCTAAGGAGAAACACGTGGCAGAGAAGAGGCCGATGCCCAGCAGTGGGACGGAAAGGCTGTTGATGAAACATAGAAAGCAAAACGCGAATATATACGTCATGTGAAAACTGTGATGACAAACGCAACAGAGACCTGTACAGAGACCGATCACCGGAAAAACGTTACGGGATAGAATCCAAAATGACATAACCAGAACAACATGCAACACGGGGGGCATAGTGATATGGACAAAGATGAAAAATGTGGAATGCACACGTCTCACGATTGGACGAGAATAAGATAGCAAGGATTGTAAGAGGGAAATGGCCAAAAGGAACACGAGAGCCGGGCAGACCACTGAAGAGATGGCGAGATAGTTGGGCAACGTCATCGCAGGATCAATAAATCAGAAATAGCGAGTCAAAGATCTAGATCAAGAAAAAAATGAAGAAGTTTACGATGATTAAGTTTCAGTAGCGTTTCTTTTCCACATCCCTTGTTTCTTGAAATCTAGAATCTTTGAAAGATTTTAAGCAAATATGTGAATCTACTAGAAATATGTTATTAAGTAGTTTTTAAGATAGCTGGATGAAAATGAAGCTAAATTACGATTAGGTACTGAACAAAATGTTAATTGACGTTCTTATTAGGAAATTCATAACTTTCAAAGAAGATAAATCAGCAGTAAATTGTGTGATTACCGAATACCTATACAAACACTGACAGCGCAAACCCCTTGAACATATGTTCCAAGCAGCCAGTGGTGTCTGAAACTTAATAGTTGTTATTGTTCTGTTCACTTCTACATGGTTCGAAAACTTTGTTTTGTCAATAAACAGAATATAATTTGAACAAATAGACATAAAACAGTATATTTAGAACACAGAACTGTTATCCATGAGAAGGATCATCTTCATTAAAACGTGCTTTAAGGTAATATGATATTGGTCGAACAGCTTTCTTTATAATGATGTTTTCTTACAAAAATCTTGCACAACACCAAATTTCTAATTATAATTCTAATTGACTAGAGTAGGGATTTTAGGTAATTTTGTTTATGACCTCAGCTTAATTCACTTCATTTGTAGCTCTTCTTGGTATTACTTTTTCGTTTAACAAAACCTTCATGTGCACGTAAAGAAGTTTCCAAACGCCTAAACTAATTTCCGAGCGGAATATACGATGTGGATAACGCTGAACATACAAATTACGAGCAGCCCTTGCATTTCGGCGACATTTCCCAAACACTCACAATACGTTAGTTTTCTCTCTATTCGTGAACATTATTTTTGTTACATAGTTTATTACTATTAGAAAAAAAGATTATGATCATAACAATAAACCTACTTTAGTATCCGTTAAAGCAAATAGATAAAATTCAATTTTTTCTTGTCAAAAAAACAATATTAAATTAAAATACTATTATTAATGGTCTAAGATATAAGGATGTTGGGTTGCAGCATGCAGTTTACCTTATGTACGGGTGATGATGAACCTTCAACGTTCTAATAGTAATAAATATTTCATTTGTAATTTAGTCAGTTGTACTTTCGATTCACTTGTCAATTTATCAGTAATTGACAGGTGGCAAATGCCTTTAAACCTAAGGCTAATTATAATGATTTGGAAAACTGAAAAGGTATTGGGAATGACATATTACTTAATAATTTATTTTCTTCTTATAGTAATTTAATAAATTATTTTGTATGAACTAATCATGTCAAAACAACGTTCCACCCGAAATGAATATTCATATAATAGAATTAACCTTGGAATTGATTTAGGAATCAATAAAGTACACTCAACTTTGAATAGTCAGTTTTGTATATTAGTAGAGGAAGAACGAGAGTTCTGGAGCCTCCCGAGGTCACCCCCCACCAACCACTTTCAAGGTTAGTCTATTTTAATGTCATGGTCACTTGCGTCAAGGTCAGACCACTTTAAAATATTATGGTCAGGCTATTAATATATAATGTTAAGGTCAAACTTATTAATAGAAATAGAACACAGGTCATGATGTATAATAAAAAGTATTTATTTAAACAAAGTTGCATTACCGTCGGAATCACTGGTGAATATATAATCACATATAAAATACTATGTGAAAATGTAGTAAATAAATGCTTGCAAATATAGACATAATACCTACCACAATAGTATAGACTCTTATGCTCTTATTGCTTACTCTCTACAAATTTATTAATAGCTTTGTGATTAACCTTTCATAAGCCCAGCATTTTAATAGGATTTTAGAAATAAAACAAAAAATTATTTTCAGTTATATTTATTAGCAGGATCAATATCAACGTAATCATTTAAATCTATACCTAATAGTCCTTGTTCTTTAATTTCTTTAGCACACAGAATACTTATATCTCTTTTACCATTACAATCATCAAAATAGCTATTATAAGCTGTAGCTTTATATAATACACAATTTAAAATTATAGCTTTATAAAAATACATATTATCAAACTTAGCATAAGGTAAATAACAATCGTTTAAAAGACAATTACTTTCTCGCACCAGAGCAAATGACATATTTATCATCGAACGGGAATCATAATCACTAACACTAGGATTTCCTTTAATAAACTTCTGTTGCTGCCAAGAGCTACTCGTAGGTAAATTTGCATTGGATAACCTACTTGTTGGTAAATCTTCATTGGGTATGTATCCACTTCTTAACCATTTTGATAGGAAACCATCAGAAAGATAGTATTCTTTATCAGCTTCCTTTGTTCGACTCCAAGATTTGGAAAAATAATATGTAGAGAAATCAGGTCGTATGACACCAGCTTTTCGTAGTTTGTGTGGAGTTCGTTTTTCTTTTGGCGTTAGAACTAATGTAATAAACGCTTGTTTTTGCAGCTCAGTCAACCTTTCAATGTCTCGACGCTCTGCAGGGTTCTTATCTAAATCTCCAACATTAAACCACTTTGGATATTCGAAATCCATTATACTATTAGAATGGAACTGCTGCAACTTAGTAGGCTATACTTATATAGAACATTATCCCCACTTTCAGCTCCCCACTTTCATTATACCACTTTTATAATATTCAAAAAATATTTTGAATATTGGATAAAATTTAATTTATTTATTTATAATTATAATGCATATATAGTTAGGACTATGGAATAATAATCATGAAATTAATAAATAATATAATACATATGCCGACCCATTTGCGGATTCCCAGTAAATGCGAGTCGGCACAATTTGTGACATTAAGGCACTCCTCTATGATAGCGTTTATTTCCCCACTTTCATCATACCACAAAACTTAAAAAATATTTTCAGTGTTGGTTAATATTTAATTTATTTATAATCATAATACATATACTTAAGGCTAGGGAGTAATAATAATAAAATTAATAAATAACATAATACTGATAAATATAAACTTAGGTATGACTAGAATAATCTATAAACTAACATGTCGGCCCATTTGTGGATTCCCAATAAAATGTGAGCCGGCACAATTTACCATTACGGCGTTCGTCAATAAAAGCGTTTATTGGGGCTTCTATGTTTAACACAAACCAGTCTGCCAGGGGTGTAGTTATGGTTTTTGCTGTGGTTTCAAAGATAATCTCCTCCGATATCAGTTCCGAATTATCAAGTTCCAGGTCGTAGGTGATGACACTCCTAGCAACAAGTTTCCCATTTTTGCTTAAAAAGTCATTTTCCTTGACAAATTTTGTAAATGTCTCATAATAATGTTCAAATTCATCCTCTAAATCATACTCCATATCAATATCAATCTCAATAGAATTTTCATCACAATATAACTGTGACATCTTTAAAATTTTATAATTACAATACACGTGGAACAATTCTTATATACTCCTTCTCAAGGTCTGTAAGGAATATTGGATTTGTAATTGGTTGTATAGATAATCTTGAAAACAGACTCCGCCTAGATCCCCACTCCTAATAAAATTCGGTAAGATGGTTAAGTACAACCTTGAAACTAGGTAACCTTGAAACTAGCCAGCCTTGAAGCTAGACAGTCTTGAAACTAGATAACCTTGAAAATAGATAACCTTGAAAATAGAAAACCTTGAAACTAGATAACCTTGAAACCCCTCTCACCCTTCCCCCTACTCCCGATTAATTTTGATATTAGCACACATATATAACTTTAAATTTATCTTATAAGGTGCATTAGAAAACTAACGCAATAGTTCGTGATTTGATATCTCGTATATTTATAAAAGTAAGTTTTGAATTATTTCGGTTTGTTGTTTGAATAATGTGTAATCTTGAGAAATGTTTGTGTTATAGTGGAGTATGTGAATCAAATATTAAAGGCTGCTGAAGATATGCATAATCATTTTACTGCTGATAATTTAAGAAGTCATTATCAAAATGCAGGCTTTGAGGAATTATTAAATAGTGTTGAGGAGCTGAAAAACCATTTTTCTGAAGAAAATATGAGAAAATATTTTCCAAATGCTCCGGTGTTGCTACATAGATCAACTTATTTTTTAAATAAGTCGAAAACTAAATGCGTATGTGTAGGCATAAATAGTAAAACACCATTTTCTCCGGGAATACTGTTGTATGGTATGAAAAATGATTGGGTCCTATTCGAAGAAATGGAATGGGTTAAATTGCTGGAATGGCAACAAGACAGAACAAATTTCGTTTATAATAGTCAAAGTAAAGCGCTTCCTATAAAATTTACGTCAACAAAAACGATCAACTTTAAAACTATTAACGGTAACAAAGTTATTCATATAACTGATAAAACGGCACTAGGCGTCTTTCTAGGATCTGAAACTGTAAGTGAATTGTGGTCATTCTTAGCTTTGATTGAATCAAAATGGGGATATTTAAAAAGTCTAAAATTTCAAACATTCTACTCTAACCTTATAAATGCCGTTTCCGAGTTATCTGGAGGTGCAATAATTAATATTGAAAACATTCTTATTCCGCTTAAAGAAGCCAAATCCGAAAATGCTATTTGTGTGATGGAAATGATTAAATTTTCGCCAGAAATAATTTTAGCCGATGTAGAAATGGCTACCATTGGCAAATCTCTGAGAGGTGGGGATAATGTATAAAAGTTGCGAGACGATCTTCAACCAGCCAGTACCTAAGAGAAATGTATATGCTTTACGCAGCTGAAAGTTTTACCACACCTACGGATTTAATTAGTGCTGTGCATTATGTTAAAGAGACGCTCGATCTTCTAGCATTCGATGCCGAACATGAAACTGTATACTCAAAAATTCCATTAACCCAGGAAGAGGAGGAGGACCTTAAAAAACTCTATAAGCAGTATGTTGACGGTTCAAATTATTGTAAAGAGTTTTTAAAAGAAGAAGCTTGTGTCAACTGCCTATTGTCAAATTTGGAACGAATTGGTTTGGTTTCCTATTGTGTAACGATTCGCAAGTATATTAATGATGAAATCACCGAATAAGAAAAACCGTTCTGTTAATTTCGATTTGTCCAAAACTGAAACACATATTATGGTTGCGTGGAAATTTGCATATACAGAGGCTAGAAAATCATATTGGATAACTGTTGCTGCGGATAGATTACGATTTCAGAGAAGAATTCTAGAATTTGAAGATTTATTTAAAAAAATCGTGAAACATAGGCAGCGACAACAGGGTTAAATTGGTTTTGGTAAGTGTTAAAATTATGTGGGAATGGTAGTACGAATCTACGTATCGATTGAGCTAAATATAACTTTGTAACGACCTTATCGATGTGATACTGGCATACCATCCCGCATTTGACACTGTCAAATGCGGGATATGTTAGTAGCACATTCGATCTGGTTGTTACAAAGTTATGCTTATCTCAATAGATACGTAGGTTATAACTACCATTCCTACACAGTTTGAACGCATGATAATTCCAACTTGTCTTATGTTATTCTGCAGTGTTTAAAATGAACGCTATTATTCATCAACTATTTTCTACAAACACTTTTGTAATCCTCAATGTCTAATTCATTTATTTGTAAACTCCTGTAAATGTATTATAATGTTGCGTTAAAATATATACATTTTGTAATTTGTATTCTGTGAATATATTACGTTTTAATAAAAAACTTTTTAGAGAGAGTACTTTTTTATTGTTTAATTTTAATACAGTTTCTGCTGATGTATGACTAAGTGAAATTGTTTTTATACATAGATATTACATTCGTTAATGCACAATAACATGGTGATTTCAAGTGATACATGCATAAAGGTTCAGATGGTGTTAGAGCAGGTTGTTCATTCATCTCTGTAATTGGTATAGTTGTATACTTCTTCAGAAATTTTGCTTTTTCCTTACCCTTCACATACACTATGGTAGCATTTCGAAGTATTCGTTGTAAAACAGCTCGAAACTCGAAGTTTGGTGTAAAGCCTTCGTTCCAATCGATGCAGTGATGGTTGTTAATCACCCAAGTAGCTTGTTTTTCGAAATCTCGTGGTAAAAAGCGTAACGGGAATGGTGGTCGAAAGATGTAATGTGATATAGTGGAACCGTCATATGCAGCTAATTCTTTGGGTGCAAAAGTGTTGCGGGCAATTTTAAAACCCTGCACATCCAACACAATAAGCATGTTTAAATTTTTAAATTTTGGAATGCAATAATTAACTGTTTATTACAACTGTACTGTTGTATGGAATTACTCAATAATTTTAAATTTTTTATGTGTAATTTTAATTTTTTCGCAAAAAGTTTTTTCCGTGACGAAATAGTTGAGAGTGTGCTCATCATCCGTCTGTTTCCACCGCACCAACATTACTAGTTGGTTTCAACAATAACTACAGTTAAATATTAGTAAAGGATTAAAGCTGTTTAATAGCTTTTGTCAGAGCGTTATAGGTAAAAACGCGATCATGCAAAATTAAACAGTATGCCGACGTATTTTTTGGAACATTTGCACCTGTTTCGTATTCTAATCGTATTACGACAGACTTAGCTTGCAAAGTATCTTTTTGATGAGAACAGTCTATAACAATTAATGGTGCGATTTCTTTAAATTCCTGAGGACTTAATAAAGGTTCATTCTCTTTACCATAATATGAGGATTGAAACTGTGCAAACATTTCGTATAAAGTAGCAAATTTATTATTGACGTAATCGATATTAAGGTTATCGTAAGGATAGCGTTCACCATTTAAGTATAGTCGAACGTTTTGTATATTGCAATTGTCAAATTTACTCATGTCTTTGCTAATCTTCCCCTCGCGATCTGTTTGGAATCCTAATATAATGTATCTAGGAGTTTCTAATGTTGGAGATGTTTTAATGGGCCAAGTATGTGTAGTAGTTTCTTCAACAGCAGGATATACATGCAAATCCCAGCTTCTAAATGCTACTTGAGTATCAATATTTTTACCAATATATTTGGTTAAAGCTAATTCTTCTGACAGGCCGCCTTTTACATGAGGCACTTTCCAATATATTTTATCAATATTAATTTCAGGATTGGGTGCTGGTGTAACTGTAGATATTACAGCATCAATATCATTATTGCTTCGAACCAAAATAAGTTCTTGCCTCATATTTATAATAACTTTTTCATAATCTTCCGCAAATCCCAGTAGCATTTTAAGAGGGATGCATATGCAAAATTTTCCATTTGTAAGAATTTTAGATTTAGTCGTAGGAAACCATCCAGCATTTTGTAATTTGATATTATCAGTTGTTGTGTATGATGGGAATCCTTTCATTGTAGCTGCTATGCCAGGACGGTTTATAGAACTGGTTACAAACCCGCTCATTTCATGACGAATTTCGCTAAATAGAAATAGGGGACCATTATTGATAAATTCGCAGTTCGAAGAACCTTCCAAGTACAGGTAACTTGCAGAAATTAGGGTGGCAGTTTCTTCATGGACAGGTATTCGAATTTCATCATTGTTATCAAATCTCGTAGTATACGGCTGATGAGTATGAAATTCGAAACTAGCGATGGAATTGTCAACCAAAGCTTTTTGGCTAACGTTTAAGATACTCATTTTAAAACTTCAAATCCAACGGCGTGCAGAAATGCTATGTTACTAGGTGTTAGTTGGTTGACGGTTTCTACGGTACTAATTTGTGGACTACGTATTGTTTTTTTATATTTATTTGGGTAAGAGTACGGAGTTGAAAGATTTTTTCGGTAGTAAGTTTTAATATATTTAAAACCCATTACAGCTGCTTTAAATGAAGACCTACCGTTACGGTTTCACCTCTAAAACTGACATGATTACCATTTTGATCCAATATTTGAATTACTATATTAGTTATGGTTGAGACGTTAATTGGTAAATAAATAACAGGATTAGGGCATTCGACTATTTTATAACCAGGAGGCACTGTCGGAAAGAACTGATAAATAATATGCTTCGGATTGCCATTTTTATAGGAACCACTTGATATGTTACATTCTACTAGAAGGGAGTTTACTTTTAATATTTGCGTTCTATTATCAGATTCGCACCACACGTTCGCAGGTAGAACTTTTTTTTTGAACCCTAGCAATGAACCTATAGAATCATCTGCTTCAAAACTAATAGGCATCGTACTTTTTATTCTAGTTTTTAATGTGCTGTTGTCAGCTTCAATATTTACGTATTCTTTGTAGGAATCACTCAGTGTTCTATTTATAAATTTATTGATATCAGTAATCTCGTAGGATCCAGTAGGTAGCGTAATCGTTTTATACTTTTGTTTTAAGTCTGCATCATTTAGGGTATCAATTGGGGATAATGAGCCATTTTCGGGTGGTGGACCTTCAGGTAATAAATTCGTGAACGTAGATTTAGATTTAATAATTTTTGTAGGATAGAAGTAAAATACATTGTTACCTTCAGTTATATTTGGTATAGTATTAAAAGTTTCAAAGCTAATTAAACCTAACACGTAGGAGCTGTTTTCATCCAAAATAATTGGTGGGTTAAAATTTGCTGTAAGAATGGCTTTTTTCGTGTCTTCATTTTCCCCTATGCCTTCCCCAGTAAGTGTCAATATAAGCGACATGTTGAAGCAACCACAAGCAAAACTAAAACAATACTGAGGATTTCTAGAAAAATTTTAGGTATTATAATATAAAAATTGTAGACATAAATGTCCACAATTATAAGCATTTAAGTTTTGATATCTATCAAAATTGTATATAATTTTGTTATTGCTTCCGTCACTTCGAAAATATTTCAATAGTTCTGGAGGAGGTTTCATATGTCCTATGCTATCGAAATAAGAAATGTTATTATCACGTTTGATGTACGCAGTCCAATGAGTACCTTCCCCTAACGTATCGTCAAGGTTTACTATACCGTTTTCCAATTTATAGATTTTTTTTGGTAAGTTATTACGCATATACACACCTCTAAAATGGGGAATTTTCAATAGTTTCACAAATTTCGTTAAATCAACATTTGTTAAGGCG
>JABXWE010010860.1:0-17400 GCA_014611495.1 Limonius californicus | reverse complement strand
ATGAAATTTCTGTAAAGGAGGAAATTGATGTAAACACTGGATCTTCAACTGGTTTTACAATGCCTTGGTCTATTTCTTCTCCAGGAACACCTCTAAAGATAGCATGTTTTATTATACAAAAATATCCGGTCAGATTTAATATATTAAATAAGAATGATATTTTATATCTACCGTTCTGTAGAAGAAAGTATATTGAACTTCGGAGAGTCCTCAAACTTACGCAGCCATAATGGGCTATTATCAATTTGTTGCATTATGTGTACACTTGCTTTATAACAAAAATTACTGCAATAATTCTGTAAATAAAATAATCTTAGGTTAAAACCAAATCAGCTTTTGAAAATTACATACTTTTCGGTCTGTAACATCATATACTTTATTACTTTTTGTACTTATAAAGTATTGCTTCTTAGGCATGTCGGGTATTTGCTTGCCACACAAGGAGTAACCACAAAGTTTACTAATTGCCCTCTCTTCCACTACATCTTGATAGTACGACTGATTAATATGCTTTAGCTAAAATGAAATCCCCAAATACCAACTTTAGTTCTGCTGCAAGATTTACACTTACACATCGCAAAAACACTTCTGGTCGAAGCTTTCCTTCAATTAAAAACTCCACGATTTTTACAGCTCGGGCTTCACATTCTTGTTTCTTTTGTAACGTTATAAGTAATTTGTGTCTAAAATTTACAAAATGTTATTTGGAAATAATAAAAAGAAATAAAAACCAACCTCACTTCTTCGTTTTCTGTTGGATTTTTATGTGCCTTTTTAGTGTTACGGGTTATTTTAATATAATCCTCAAGGGAATCTTCCATATTGTATTTCTAATGCTTTTTATTGTTGATTCAGGGGTTGTGTTATTAATTACTTAATGTTTCTAATATCTTAATCTTTATTTCTCTAGCATACGTCACGTATAGAAAAATTGACAAAGAAATGCGGGTGAAAACTGGCGAAAACAAATGAACATTCAATCAGCCGTGTCTAAAGTCCCACAGAACGGTAGTCGATTGAAAAGGAAAAAGGATAACAGAGTAACAAGCCGCGATAGCCGGCCTCGGTGGTATAGTGATTAGCGCATTTGCCTTTAGATCCGAGGGACGCGGAATCGAACCTGGCCGAGGTCGGTGAGATTTTTCTAGCGGGGAAAAATCTGAAAATGCGCCTTCTGTCGGATAAGAAGTGTGACACGTTGAAAATCACTACTGGAGTTGGAATTACCCCAGATAGGCAAAATTCTTAGTTAGGGTGTACAATGGGCCAAATGTGGCCTAAGTGTATAGAGATGCTTGGAAAACCGCGTCCTAGATCTCGGTGTTTCAAATCATCATCATCAACAAGCCTCGATACAGAGTGCCATGATATATTTTTTTTGCAAAGGTTTACCACCTGTTACGTTAATATCAAGAATATTAATAATAACGGAAGGTTTATTTATTATAATATTAGCAGCAAACCGAATAACTTGTTTAGAGAATTGCACGAGAAGTTCCTAAAGTACATAAATATTACAACTCACATTATAAATCCAACTAACATTTAAATAAGTTAGAATCTTCCTATAACAGGATCATAAAATTAAGGCTCAGAAAGGAAGGGCTTTGAAATTTTCAAATCATTTCTATTAAACGAATATGTCATCTTTCTGAATTTAACCACATTTAAGCTGCTGGAAAATTCTTTAGCTAATATTTTTCCATTATTGGATCATTGGATTAGTTAGATCATGGTTTATTACAATTCCTATTTCTTCCTTCGCTCTGGCTTCTATTGGAACTCCAACTAATATATATATTCTTTCTCTTTCTCATTACTTCCAATATACCGAATGGTATGTATTTTCAAAAGGCTGCGATTTTGGCGCCCTTTCCTGCTGCATGTTTCTGTTCCCGCTAAGGGTTACGGGTTGAGGGGTTTCAACTAGCATGGGAGAAAGAAACCCTCGTCCCCGGGGGGAAGTTCGAAAGTAGCAAGCACAGCGGCAGCATCGATAGCGCCGAGCTCCAGCTACCAGTCCATAGCTATTGAAGATTATTGAAAATGCTTAAATCTACAATCACATAACACCTAATATGTTTACGTTCTTTCTTACAATTTCTTCCACCAGCTTCATTCAGCCCTCTAATATTCTATATCCCAATTAGTGTGAACTTCTTTTGTTCTCTGGATCTGCCCCACATAAGGGTATCAACTCAACAAAGGGAACCCAGTTACCTCGGGGCAACTGGGTCGTACTCTTTTGGGAGCCCCTACCGGGTGTTCTCAGCTGAGCCTTCGTTTTTTAGAGATATGTTACTCCCCTATCACTGCGACTCCCTCTTTGTCCTGGCTTGTGACAGACAAAGCACAGATACCTCATTCTGAGGCCTGGGGACTCTTATCAGCAGTAAAAGCAAAGTTATGACAATAACAGTGGCGGCTCGTGAGTTAAGAAAGAGGGTGGCCACAAGAAAAAACTTACCTATTTTTTGTACATAAAATCCATTCTCCTATTTCTCATGCTGGAAAAGACGTCTATGACTTTGTTGTCAAAATCCGGGATAGACTGGACGAACTTTTTTTCTATTGATAGGACCGCCAATGCGTTCAGTCGATCTTTTTGCACACAATGAACTTCCATCTTTGATAAAACGTCACTTCCGTCTTTGAATTCAAACGCGCGATTGCGCGAAAACAGCGCTCCAAAGTGCAAATTCAAACGTTGACTGCAAACGGGAACAATGTGCTCGGTGCCCCATTCGCCTGGTATATCGTGTATAGCGAAGATAACCGATAGACAACCGAATCATCCTCTAAATAGGTACAAATCAGAGCGTTCCCCGGAACATAGTTTTGAGCGTGTTAGCCGCGCCTTTGGTGAGGAAGGAAAATTTGATACCATCGTTAAAATAATTAAATTAAAATAATGCACTGAATTACATGCGAATTTCTTTCTGTGTTTATCTTGGTGGTTGGGTAGGCACGTGCCCTTGTGCCCTTTAGTACAAGCCACCACTGGACAATAATCGAGCAAAACGATGAAGAGCAGAACATTATTAATATAAGATGCAAACAACGAAGATTATACGTGGTAAACGTATAGGGTAAACAATAGAGCAAGACAGAATAGCAAAATCAACACAAATGTGCCACCAAATTAACTATACACTTGTAGAAGCACGGCACATCAGTGTTGTAAAACCATTTATTTAATATTACGTACAATAATTAACAAAGATAATTACAGCAAGTCACCCATCATTATTATTTCTTTTCTGTTTCCAATTTTTTTCAGTACTAACTGTAATTCATCAAATAATTCGTCCTTTATCGTGTCAGTAGTGTCGTTTGCTGGCTTGGTGGCTGGCCGACAAGCCAGATATCATCGAGGGTTTAAAAACGAGAATTGTTTTTTCCGACCACTAGAAAGGCACTACTGATTTGGCTTTCACAGCTCTGCACAAGCACTATAGAGCGTTAATTCAGCTCCCTTCGCCGAATTAAAACATGGCTGAGAAGCACTATTGGTGAAAATATGTTAAATGGGTTAGCCATGCTAAGCATTCATCGTCAATGGGTTTTCACAAACAAGGAACAATTACTGGAAGCTGTAGTTAGAAAATGTGCAACTAATCCTCGCAAACAATAGTTGAAAAATTAATTTTATTAATTAATAGTATTTTACTTTTGTAATTGTGTATTATTGCATGCCCCCTGCCATGGACCCTCTTCCCTTCCCCAAAGAAAGAAGTTGGATTCAGAAAGCTGTCCCCCCTACCGTTTTGAGCTGGATACACCCTTGCTACGTTCCCATAGTCCAGTCCCATGGTAAAATCCTAAAAACTGCATAGCAATAGAATGTCACGCTCTATATTAATTAATTGAAACTAGAGAGTTGTTCTAAAACTTGTTCATTTATGACAAATTCTGATCGAATCAAACGTGTACTGCCAGTTACAGTTCGTAGTTCGCAAGAATTATTTGATCGTCAACATATAGAATATAATTTACTCATTTCTTTATTTATTTTCGTCCCTACCGGAGCTCATTTCAATTCTTTGAGTATTTTACGTACAACTTGTATATTGAACAATATACGTATAGGACATCTGTAGCACATTCCTGGCGTAATCGCGTTAGGATGTCAATTTATGACAATTTCGTTTAACGGTATAATAGTGGAATACTCGTTACAGAGACTTTAGACACGTTGTTAAGAAGAATTTATAAGTTTAGTCTGACCTTGATTGAAAATGCGAGGTTACATTACATTCAGTCGATATTACTAATATTGTTAACATGAATTCTCGACTACAGAGTATTAAAGATCGTTTATCCATTGATAGGGGTCCCAATACGAAAAAACGTAAACATGACGAAATTGAATCATCATCACAACCAGCCACTAAGAAATCCTACTTATTACAAGACCGACCCCGGATTCAGCCTTATCGACCCGAAGAAGCTAATGTTCACACTTGGGGTCGCAAGTCAACTGAAGATGGGCATGGGCAACCACGAAAATATTCAGCAAATAGAAGATTAAAAACAATTCGTCATAATATAGAACTTAGCAAAGAACGTGCCAAAGTTTCTGTTGACCCTCCTGTGATTCCATCAAATAAGTCTGTTTCTGATGTTCCTTCTAGCAGTGCTTCAGTGCAAACGGTCTCATGGTCAGGCTTTTCTTCTCACGTGAGAAACAATATTGGAACTCCGAGGCCATCCAGTTTAAGTGAACGTATAAGTAAAATTAAGAATTCTGGTGGTTTTAATAAAGTTCTGAATGACCAGGATCAGAGAAGAACATCTCTTAATACTGTTGGTGGTGGTTGGTTTAAATCTGTTGATGTGGAGGAAACGACAAATAGTGGCAGAGATAAAATGACAAATTCTTCAAGTGTTATTAGTAGAAGCTTAGGTATGAATATGCCCTCTACAAGAGATTTTAGGGGTCAAAATGGTTCTAGAATAAATAGATGTGCAAGTGATACATTATCATTAAATAATGGCTCCAGCAAAAAAAATATTTCAACATTTAATGAGCACGGGGTATCAAGTTTGAACAATGATAATGTGAAGTCTCGCCTAAGCAGTGAATCAACTGCTTACATTAATTCCCTTCCTCACAGTGATAGAAGTGATGAGGCCATGGATTGGAGCTCCTGTGACGAAAAGGAAGTTGTTACCAATGTAATTAACCATTTTTTTATTTCAACTCTCAGATGTTATTTCAGGTGTACTTATTTTCTGTATTAATAGTTTTTTATAGTTGCAGGAGATGAGGAAAACTGCTAAGATAGCCAGCATTGTGCCAAAAACACCATTTCAAGAAGCGGTGGCAAAGGAAGCCAGAGAAATCGAAGTCAACAAAATGTTGCTGAAGACCGTTTACATTGTTGTTGACACAAATATTTTTTTGTCCCACTTGGAAGTTGTTAAAAGAGCTATGAAGCTTAAAATTAATGGTACAAGCATAGGTAGTTATTGTTTAGTATAGGCTGTGCATAATTGATAAATCTTGCAAATTGATCCACCAGAAAACAATCAGTTGCTCAAGTAGTCGGCCACTTTAGATGAACAATTGTTCAAGATTCCAAGGATTATTAAGATTAAATTTTTTTTAGAAATTTTGCCTATTTTTTTTTCAATTCACACACAAAAATGAAAAATATTTAAATAGTCTTTGAAATGACAAATTTTTTTGCATTTAACGAATTGTATCTCCTACGGCTGAAGAGGTTTAATTTCCTCCCTAACCTAACGAATCTTGAGGTCCGTGTATAATGTATAGTTGCTGATGTACCATTCGGCTCCCATTATACATAGGAGGGTCTTCCTCTGGAACTTTTGAATTATTTTAATGTTAGAAGGCTTGGCGCAACCCCATAATTGGATGACATATGACCACACAGGAATTAACACTGTTTTATACACTAGCACTTTGTTGTTTAAAAATAACTTAGATTTACGCCCCAACAGCCAGTACATCTTCATTCTGATGTCTAATTCTTTCCTTTTTGTTGTGATGAATTTTTTCCAGTTTAATCTTTTGTCTAGGTACATGCCTAGATGCTTCGCTCCTTCTTTTATTGGAATTTGTATACCATTTAATGAAACAAGTGGACAGGTATCATGCTTCGTAGTAAGGTTATTGCCGTGGATTTGTTTTCGTTAATTTTTATCCGCCACTTCTGTATTCAAGCTTGTAGATTATCAAGCGAAGTTTGTAGAATTGCTGAGGATTGCATGGGATCTTTGTGGGAGCTAATAATACGATATCATCAGCGTAGCTGGCAATGACGATATCTGTATTATAGGGTAAATCAGCCGTGAATATGTGGTACAACGTGGGGCCTAGGATACTTCCCTATGGGGAACTGCTGCTTTGATTTGATAATAATTGGAGAGACTCGCCTCGTATTTAACTTGATAATGTCGCTGACTGAGATATGACTTGCACAGGAGGTAGTATTGAAACCGCAGAGATTTATTTATTTTATATAATAAATCAGGGTGTCGCACTCTGTCAAAAGCTTGACTAACGTCAAGAAACACCGCAGTGCAAAATCTATGTTCTAGATCCTTTTCGATGACGTCTACCACTCATGGATTTGTTCGATTGCCGAGTACTTCTGTCTGAAGCCAAATTGAAGTGGGATTATTTCGTTTTCTTCTGAGTGGGTTTCAATCTCTTGAGTATCAGCTTTTCTAAAAGTTAGGATAATAATGGGAGCAAGGATATTGGTCTGTATGATGTGACTTCGTGTGCAGGTTTGCCTGGTTTTTGTATTAATATTATATGGGCGAATTTCCATTGCATGGAAAAGTATTCTAATTACTGCGTTAAAAATTTGTGTTATTGCCATTATGGCCTTCCTGGGCGGTTCCTTCAGTGGTTTTGCTGTAAGTAAATCATATCCTGGAGTTTTCTTGTTGTTTAGATTTTTGATTTCCGTTTTAATTTCTCCAGGAGTAAAGTGCTGTATAGGAGGATTTAATTGCAATGGGGTGTGTAAGTATTCTAAGATTTCGGTTTCTTCTGCAGGTGTCGACATCAAAGAGATAGATGATTAGCGAATTGCGCTGTTCTTTTCGGGCCCATTTACCATCAGGGTTGCGGATCAGAGGAATGGGGTTTCTCAGACTCTTAAGGTTTTTGGTAGCTTTCCACAGTGAATAATCATTCTGTGGAGTGAGTGGCAGATTGCTTACAATTTCTGTAACGATTTCATTTTTCCATTCCTCTAGTAAAGTTGTTAGGTCTCTAAACTCTATTTGTTGAGCATTGAGCTAGAACGTAACCAAATGCTTGACAGGTGCATTGATTTACCGGATGTGTATTTAGGTAATATTCCTTGCATTTCTACATTAACGTTCGCCCCGTCAGAATTCTTTTTAGAAGAATTGTTGGTACCTTATTTGTAGGTGTTTTATGTACAAAATTAATTAAATTTAATGTTAATGAGTCAACAAGCAAAACTTACCGGCATTTACCCAAATTTCATCAGTATAAAAAATTACTCGACCTGCTTCCCGGATAGTTTTAAGATAATTTCGACGCCACGCAATAATATCTTCTCTATCCATGAATAACATGGATTGACGGCAGCGAGTTGAACATTTAAAAATTTTTAATATTCCATATAAAGTCGACCTCTTAAAACTCGGCAATTGGTCATCATTGTTAACGGCCGTCAACATTTTATTTACGGTTGATATTTCGTTCCGAAAAAAAATTCGTGAACCTACACAGAAATTTACCAAGCTCAGAAATGCAAGTTTAGGAATAAGTTTCGCATATTATACAGAAAAATTACAATTTGTTTAAAAATAGCACGTACCTTCTTTACGAATTGCAAAGAGAACAGCATTATCAATTTCATCTAAAAGTTTTTTCTAACTGGGAGATTTTGGAAAAGACAAAGTTTTAGTATTCCGAAACTCCTTTAAAATTCTTTTTACTGTTGCAACACTAACACCCACTGTTTTAGCAACAAATTGTACATTTGTTTTTCATTTAAAGTAGTATGACGCCCCGTACGATTACACGTTTCTGGAACAACTTGCTTCATTTTAGGAAAATAAGCACCGGGCACTATACAAACGCTCCTAAAGCCGATACGCACTGCTCAAACAGCACACAAACTTAACCCAGTAATTACGAGTGCAAAGTAAAGGTTTTGAGCGTCAATTATTCCTTAAGTAATGAGGCATTAGCATTATCTAGCGTAGACCAATCACAGCGCGCGCTCGGGTGAGTCAAACACGTGCGTTTGTTGTCGTTCTAGCTCAATGCTCAACAAATAGAGTTTAGGTCTTCGTTTTTACCCCCCCCCCCCACTTGGGCATTAAAATCTCCCATCAATATGATCACATCGTTTTTATTGATTTTCATGATTGTTTTATTAAGTAGGCTGTAAAGGTTTTCTTTCTCTTCCGTTTCAGACGCATCTGTTGGTGCGTAACACTGCAGTACTGTTACCTTTTGGTTCTGCATATTTAGCCTGGCCGTTATTATTCTTTCGGAGATCGGTTTCCATTCTATTAGTATATTTTTAAATTTTGATTTTGAATTATTCCCACTCCGTATTCATGTATATCTTCTCCTCTTAGTCCTGAATATAAGAAACAATATTTTTCTGTTGTTATCAACTCGCCATTTCCCGTCCATCTCGTTTGACTCACACCTAATATGTCAATATGGTATCTTTCCATTTCTTTTATAATTTGCGTCAACTTTTCCACCTGATATAGAGTTCTCACGTTCCACTGCCCAATTTTTGTATAGCTTCTCATTTTTCTTATATTGTCCGTTTTCTTTGCCATGTTCATCTTTCTAATCCTCGCCGTTGTCTCCGTATATCCGTCCTCACTTCTTTTTTCGGTACTGGTCAAGAATATGGGTCCCAAACCATGTTCTAATTTATGTTATAATTAGATAATGTAAACATTTGCTAATCTAACCTAACCTAACCTAATCTCACCTAACCTAACCTAACCTGGTACTGGTATAGGTTAGGTTAGGTTAGGTAAGATTAGGTTAGGTTAGGTTAGGTTAGGTTAGCAAATGTTTACATTATCTAATTAGAACATAAATTAGAACACGGTTTGGGACCCATATTCTTGACCAGTGCCCTTTTTTCTAGTTTATTTGCAATTCTACGGTCTTCCTTTCTTACCAGCATATCAGTAGTAGGCGTCCCAAATCCATTCTTCTCCATTTTTGATTATTTTTCGGTAGCCTACTTTACTTTCCGTTCCTTTTGACTTTTCTTGGTTCGCTATGCTTCTGATTTTTGCTTGTATATTAGCCTCCTCTGCTGTTAAATCATCGTCCACAAAGATATTTAATCCTTTTAACTTATATTTGTTTTTCATGGTTTCCGCTTTATGTTCCCATTCTTCTAATTTTGCTATTATAAACGTTTTATTATATCTCGTTTTTATTTGCCTTACCCGAGTTGCTTTTACTGTAATGTCTAGTTTACTACTTAAAAAGTTATCTACTTCTTCTTTTTCCTTTCCCAGGGCGCACACGATTCCTGTTATTTTAATATTATTTCTCTTCTCTCTTTTTTCAGCTGATTTTAATTTTAGCGTATTTATTCTTTTGGCTAATTTCTTGTTTTCCTTCTTTAGTTCCGAAATTTCCTTCGTATACTCCTTTTGTTCCTCCCTTATTTCGTCTACCTTTTACGACAGATTCATCATCATTCCCTTCAGTTCTTCCATGTCCGTGGCTTTTTTTATCTTCCTTAGGGTAAAACTACACGGACGGATTTATCGCTGCGTGTTTTACGCTGCGAGTCCCACGCCCAAGTGTAATGCATAGTTTTAAATGTACTGAACTACACGCGCGTTAAACACGCGGCGTTTTGTAAGCGTGGACGGAAGCAACGCTGCATGCGACGCTAAATACGTCGGGCGGAGATAACGTCAAGAGTGCAACATATGGTTTTGTCTAGAAGTAAACTACACGACCGGCGTATTAAACGCTGATTACAGTCTCAGTCGAAATTAGCAATTCATCGGTGGATCTGCGATCTGCAATTACTCGTGAAAGATGTTCGATACGGAAAGGTTCATAAGTGAAGTAGAGAAACACCCTGCTCTACTATTCACAGACATTCGATAATAACAGAAGAACTTTTCAGGGTATTGTCTATGTTCATTAAATTTTAAATGAAATTGTCCTGTAGATAGTCTGCTCCGAAGAATGGGATGTATCCACCAACAACGGATTCTGTTTCGTTTGTTTCTTAAATGTAAATACACACTCATTGCAGCAATGCAACCTACTTGTACAACATCCATTATGCCACTGACTGTATTAATGACGATATCAACGCTCTCGTGTAGTCGCTAGACGCCGTGGCAGCGTGAAACACGCAGCGATAAATCCGTCCGTGTAGTTTTACCCTTAGGTGGGGTTCTGGCTGTTTTCCTGTTTTTCTTAGAGTTTTCGTTGTCTTCGCCACTTTCAACTAAACCGGCCTTCTTTTTTCGTTTGCGCTCTTTCGTTCTCGAGCTAATAATAATAATAATAATCAGCACGACAGGCCTTTAAGGCCCAGGGCTTTTTGGGAAATTTCTTTCCATTTTTTCTGTCCTCCGCTTTGCTTTCCCAGTTATTCACTTTCATCTCCTTCACGTCTTCTTCAATACACTTTAACCATTGCCTTTTCGGTCTTCCCCTTCTATTTGCCCCCTCCGCCTCTTGGTACTGTAGTTGTCTAGGTATTCTTGCTTCTTCCATTCTTATTATATGCCCCAGCCAATTCACGCGCTTTTGTTTTATTACTTTTACTATGTCAGGTTCACGTATTTTTCGTATAGTTCTTTGTTAGTTCTTCTTCTCCAGAGCCCGTCTTCATTTATTCCTCCGTACATCCGCCTTAGTATCTTCCTTTCAAACACATACAACTTTGATTTGTCTTTTTGCCTTAACGCTCAGGTTTCCCCCCCGAAAGTCACTGCAGGCCTTATAATCGTTTTGTACACTTTCGCTTTGGTTGCGCGGGAAATATTTTTTGACCTTAGCACTTTACTTAGGGCTCCCGCACTCTTTAAGCCACTGGTTATTCTTCTTTCTATTTCATTCGTTAGGTCCCCATCACCTGCTACTTCTGTTCCTAGATATGTCACCGATTCTACTCGTTCAAAGGTAAAACTTTTACTGTTGACGTCACCTTTAATTTTTAGCTGCTTGGTTTCCTGCCGGTTACACACCCCACTTACTAAGTATGTATTTAGTTTTACTTTCATTTATTGTTAACCCGTATTTTGCTGCTTCTAACTGTAATTTTTTAACTAAAGATTTTAGCTCTTCTTGGACCCGAGTCACAATCGCTACATCATCTGCATATGCCACCAACTGATAGCATTCCTGAGTATATTGCTGTTTCGTTTGATACCGCTTTTCCTTAATATTACCTCCAAGACTAGGTTAAACAGCGTTGCAGAGATTGGGTCTCCTTGTCTCAGTCCATTTTTTGTTGTAAATTTTTCAGATAATGTACCTTGGATTTTCACCTGGTTTGTAGTGTCAGCTAATGTCATTTTTATTAGTTCAATTAATTCTTCGGGGAGATTTAATTCTTTCAGCGCTTGTAGCATCTTAGTTCTACTTACACAATCATAAGCCTGTTTAAAATCGATTAATAGTATGTGTAGTGCAATCCCTTTTTTCATACATTTTTCTTGCGCCTGTCGTATCGTATGAATTTGGTTTGCCACTGATCTGTTGTTCCGGAACCCGCACTGGTACTCGCCTATTTCTTCTTCCGCTTTGTCCTTAAGTCGTTTGTTTATTAGTGTTGCTGGTATTTTATAAGTTATGTTCAAAACTGAAATAGGTCTGTAATTTTCACAAGCCAAACGGTCCCCCTTCTTGTACATTGGACTTATTATAGCTTCGTACGATTCGGCCGGCATACTTTTGCTTGTCCATATTTTCTCTATCAGTTTTAAAATTCTTCTTGTTAACTTGTTTATTAACTCCGCACAGATACCGTCGCTGCCGCTACTCTTGTTGTTCTTCATTCTTTTTATGACCCCTTCGACTTCCCCCTCCGTTGGTGGTGGGCCCTTTTCCTCATTCTGTGGGACACCTTCTTCTTGTTCGTTTTTTGTTTGCTTTTGTTCCGTGCGTATGAGTAAGTGTTCATAGTATTGGTGCCACCTTTACAATACCTTACTTTCATCTCCCACTATATTCCCTTCTTGATCTCGGCACAGCGCTATCTTTGCTTGGTACCCTTTCTTCACTAATCCGATGCTTTTATAGAAGATTCTTGTGTGCTGTCTGTTATTTGCGTCTGCAATCTCTTCCAGCATTTTCATTTGGTATTCTCGTTTCTTATTTCTATACATTTGTTTTGCTCTTTTTCTTACTCCCTTGTATTTTTCTTGATATTCGGGTGTCTCATTCACTAGCATCTTTGTTCTAGCTTTTTTTCTTTCCTCCAGAATTTCCGCACATTCTTTATCGAACCATCCTATTCTTTTCTCTTTCGCAGTTTGCTTCAGATTTTTGTTAGCGGTCTGTATGCCTCTTTTACTATTTGCCAGTCCACTTCTATTTCTGTGGATTCTTTGTTGCCGCTCACCTGCTTGTCCATTTCTTGGCTAAATTGTACCCTTCGTTCTTCATCTTTTAGCGCCTCCCTGTCCCATCTTTTCTGTTCTGCTTTTGCTGTCTTCTTTCCTTCTGTTTTTGGTAGTTGCAATGTAAATTTAATACGAATTAGGAAGTGGTCCGATCCTATGTCAGCTCCTCTGCAGCTCTTAACGTCATCCACACAGTCAGCGTGCCTTTCCTCGATGAGCACCTGGTCAATTTGGTTTGTCGTTCTGCCATCGGGACTTCTCCACGTTCCCTTATGGATGTCTTTGTGCTTTAGATATGTAGCCCTCACTACCAACTTTCTCTCGGCCGCAAAATTAATTAGTTCCTTCCCGTTTTTATTTGTTGTTTTATGTTTGCTGTATTTACCGACCATTGGTTGGTTCCTCTCCTCTCGCCCTAACTTGGCATTAAAATATCCCGCTATTATTTTTATATCATACTTCGGTATCTTCTCATATTCTTCACTCAGCGCTTCATAGTATTTCTCCTTTTCTTCGTCTTCGGCGTCTTCTATTGGTGCATGTACATTGATTATGCTGATCTTTCGATATCTACCTCTCAGTCTTAGATAACATAATCTGTCACTAATAGCTTTAAATTCTATCAACTGCTTCCTTAGCGATTTTTTTATTAGGAAACCGTTCCCTAGCCTGTTTTGTGTTCCGCCATTGTTTAAGAAGGTGTACTCCTCTATTTCCGTCAGATCCGTCCCTTTTATATTTGTTTCCTGTACTGCAATGCAGTGCTTATTTTTGGTTTTAGTGGGCCCTAGGCTCATATACCTTCTGGGGCCCCCTCGTAGGATTAGGAAAGCATTAATAGCGGCGCAGGCGAAAAACTTGGTGTCAGAAATGGAACAAAAAACAATAACAATAAGTAGTACTGTCAAAAACCAACATTTATATCATTTGGTCAACATAAAATAGATATAACACAAAATAAATAAAATAATAGAACCAACACAGAACACAAATGTCCTAATAGAGAAAAAAAAATACAAAACCTACATTCCTAGTAGCCTAAAGCGCATTAAATTAAAATATTCAAATTTTTCTTTTGCGCATTTTTATTTCCGCAAATTGGTTTATAATTTCATTAGAATCTATGTTTTCTAGTACCTCATTTTCCACGTTAAGAAGGGCTAAAGATGATAAGTTATCTTGCTTCAAAGAGTTTCTAAGATATGATTTTACCCTTTTTAGAGTGGAAAATGATAGTTCATCTGATGCGTTACTTATTGGTATTGACAAATATATCCGAAGTAATATTTCAACTTTGGAAAATGTTGAGACAGTGTTAGTTTCGATTAAAAACTCTAACATATTTTCAGGATTTTGAACAATGTTGCTAGATTTACACATTTCCTTAAATTGCATTAATTCATTTTCTAGGTCATTTGCATCAATATCCTGATTGTAATATTGTTCAATATTTTTAAGACTTGTTTTGAAATCCCCTTTGGAATTATCCACAAAAAATATATTGAAAATATCATTAACAAAATTGTAAGATTCTTGCCTTCTTTTTAACTCCATGACTAATTTGTCGCAAATCACAAAAAAAGTGTTTATTTTAAAGTTTTCATGCCCCACAAAACCAATTTCCTCAGAAGAACTTTCTTCAAAACGTTTTTTTCTTTTCCGTATTCTGATAGTTGAATTTGGATTTCGGATCGTAATAATAATAAATAATAAATGGTAGCTAAATTTATCAAATAATTTTTAAATATAAATAAACTGTTGTTGTGTAAGCAGTCACAGTTGGGTCGAGCGTGGGGCCCCCCTGACTCAGGGGCCCTAGGCACGGGCCTATCGGGCCTATTGGAAAAATAGGCCCTGCTGCAATGAGATCTATTGTATATCCCCTTAGTTCCTTTACCAATTGTTTCACGGCTCCTTCACTGTTTAAGCCTCTTACGTTCCAGCTGGCTAAAGTTAATTTTTGGTTTTGATTTTGCTTATTTTCCTTTCCATTATCCAGAATCAAGTTCGTTTCCATGCCTGTTTTCGTTGCCTTTGCTCCTTCCTTTTTCTTTTTGTTTTAAGCTTCCTCCTTTTTCTTCCGACTATTCATAATTGACACCGTCCACAACCATTTTCCGGTAGCCCACTTCGGTATTCTTGCCATTATTCCTCTCCTCCCTTGCTACTTTCCTTATTGCAGCTTGCACCTTTTGTTCCTCTGTAGTTAGGTCATTATCAATGTAAATTTTCTTCTGCCCCAATTTGTATTTCTGCTTCAATATTTCAATTTTTTGTTCGAATGTTTTGAATTTGACTACGGTGATCTTCTGCTCTTGCTTTCCCACTTTGAAAACTTCTTTTATGTCGGTTCCTACGCCCATTTCCCTCAGGAAAAATTCAGTGACTTCTTGTTTTTGGTTTTCGTCCTTGAAATTTGCCCCCTTGATAACTATGTTGTTTTTCTTACGACCCCTTTCTTGATTCTCTAATTTATTTTTCATCGTTTCAATTTCTTTGCGCAGTTCTTTTTTTTCTTTTTCCCATTCTACTTCTTTTTTATCAGTTGCTGCTTGAGTGATCTTATTTCTTCTCCATAGCTTTTCATTTGTTGATTGACATTTCTTACCTCTTCCTTTGTGCTTCCAATATCTTCCTTTATTTCCTTTAACTGCGTTGACATTTCATGTGGTACAGACGAGTGCGCGATAACCTCCGCCTAACTCGTGCGCGTCCTTGTTCGAACGAAATATGCACTCGCACGTATTTACACTGAAATTTTTAATATATGCTTCAAATTACGACCATTTCTCTTTTTTTTTTCACTGTCTCGCGGTGAAACCTGCACTTAACACTACTTCGCTTTACTACGCTATGTAATTATTTGCTTTATACGATCTATATTAGATTTTATTTTTATCGGAGCTCAAATTACACGTCTGCTCGACTCGCACCTTTAACTGAAGCAATTGGTGCGTATACTTGTATGATATTTATATCTATTAGTGCACCTTTGAGTTGTACCATTATCATTCTGTCTAATATAGGTATAAATTTTTTTACACATTTTTATATATACTTTTTTTGATACTAGTATGGCAACGCCATATTGATTGGTGTCACCATCTCCAGAACAGTAAACTATGGCTTCATCTATGGATCTAAATCCGTTCCACCTAGTGCTGCTAATTCCTAATTTCTCCACATTCATTCTTCTCATTTCTTTTATTGTGTTTGCTAGCCTTCCTGCTTCATGCCAGGTTCTAACATTCTATGTTCTTATTTTGGTTGGTTTCTTCGATATATTTAACCCGAGGCACCCTCTGGCCACTAAAGGCCTGCCAGGGACTAAGGACCGTTTGATTACTTGTATTTGCCATTTTGATTTTATTGGGATTATAATGTGTTGGTTTCCCTTTACCTCATCAGATTGAAGTCCATGCTCATAATGGGGTAAATTTAAGTAGTTTAAATGACACAAAAACCTTGTCTGCCCCACGAAATATATTTCGTAAATAAATAAATTAAGTTAAATTGGTTAACGCTTTCGAAACTCAAACTGTTTCATCCTCAGACCAGGAAATCAAATAAATCTTAATTAGTAAAATTGTAAAAACTAAAACAACCACGCCATCACTGGCTACAATAAAATTTAAATTTATACAAGAACATTTGATTTACTTTTAAAATTTAAACATCAAAAAGCCTTTGGCCAAACGGCCAAAAACCGGCAAAAGCATTAGAAGGGTGTAAAATATATCTCGTGGGGCAGACAAGGTTTTTGATTCATTTAAACTATTCCCCTTACCTTACACATTGCAGTGTTGTGACCGGTCTGGCATTTATTACTGCCTTCGCACAAAACTATCTAGTATGTAGCTGTTGGGATTATCTCAATCTTCACATACATCCAGTACTGCAAAACGCTGCTGCCTGTTTGCAACTTCTCCTTGCAGCCGCCAGTTTTGGTCCGCCCCAGGTATTTTATTTCCCCGATACCCACCATATCTGGTGAGCATTCCCCTATCTGCCACCCGGGGAGGCACCCGATGGAGAACTACCGAAACTCCACACGTGTATAATTTTACACAAGGTATTAATACTTAATTCTGAAAATTACTTGTGCAGTAGCTGTTGATCAGTACCCGCATATATTTCTAACTTCTCGCATTGATGACGATTTTAGTTGGCCAATCATTGGAATAATTTATTAGCCAGGAGTGTTTGGTATAAGGATTTAAATGTATGAAGAGTGGTTGAGTAATTAAAATTAAATGGCAATTTTATTGCGGTATCTTATTTATGGTAATATTTAATATCTGTAATTAAGTGGTGGACTACCGGAAGTGGCTGGCTATAGGAGATATTATTCTGTAGGTAGTTTTAATACAAAACAATATTGCCATTGAGTATTATTAAATGTCAAAAATTAATTTATGTGAAGTCTAGTAACAATTTTAGGTGGTTCCATAATGATAAAATGACTACATCTACTTTAAATTGCAGGAATTGCCCGCCCTATAGTTTTAGTCCCCTGGATCGTCATCCAAGAATTGGATTATATTAAAGATGGCAGGCACGAGTACAAGCTGAAAAGTAAAGCCCAGCAGGCAATTCGTTTTATAAATGACTGCTTGTGCAATAAAGCAAATTTGAAAGGTATTTTTGAATTTCTATAATGGTTAAGTTTTCCTTTTGTATAGGATAGTTGTTTTGTAAAGGTAGGTAGAATTTTTTTTAAGATCACAACCGGGAAATAGTTTGTAAAAACAATATTATAATTTATAAATTAATATGAATTTCAACTAACTATAGTGAAAAGCA
>JABXWE010010858.1:0-20731 GCA_014611495.1 Limonius californicus | reverse complement strand
TTTTGTGGTTAAGTTTTCATGTTAGATGGGTCATGTGCTGTATCAAAAGATTTGTCTTTTGATCAGGATTTTAAAAATGTAATTAATTTGGCCGTAGCATGTTCCATAGTTAAGTTATTTAGTTTATTAGTTTTATTGTTCAAATTTGTCTAGCTTGGGGTCTTCTGATTGGTCAGTTGTTTTCATGACAATTTGATTTTGTCAAGCTAGATTGTAACGCCTAGTTGTCTCGACGGCGACAATTCTAAAATCCTACATCAAAGCAATACACCGAATCTACTATTCTATTTGTGATGCAAGGTCCAGGTATCAAGGACAAGGGTCGATCAGCTACAGTCGAAGAAGGGGGGTTTGATAAGCCTAGGCGCCACCTGTTTAAAATATCCTAGTCCTTGAAAATAACACGAGGTAAACAGGAACCTTCCTGGAGATCGGACTTACCTTGCTTCGATAATGCTCAATTTGTTTCCAAAATAAATTATGATACCAAGATACAATAAAACACAGGATAAATTACCAAAAAAATTCAATTTATATAAGATTCAGTCTAATAAAAACAAAACCATTAATCCCTCAGGAACGCAATAATGCGGAAAGATACTCAGACTGATCTACAAGATTACTCTCGCTAAGTATTTTTATTCTTCGAGGCCTCGCGAATTAAATACCCAGATAAAATTACCTAAATAAAGGTAAAGGTGTCGGCTATATATTATTTAAGAACAAAACTTCCGCACTATTCCTCCTTTTCAACTGAATTCCGAACAATGAAAGCAAATTTAATTTTACTGTTGACCATTTAACAAGTTAATTCAAATCCAACAAAAATTATTATCAATTTATACAGAATACAACGTCAATGAAGATTAACATTCACTAAATAAGAATACTAGTCTTACTATTAATTTAAAAATACAATTATAAGTTTTATTATGATTAAATTCTGTTAACTAGAATTTTTACAAAACCCCTCGTATCCTCGAAATTATATTTGCAAAATTGAATGTTAAAAATGGATTAACACACCTGGGACATCGTATCTCGAATCACACCTGTTGTTTGTGCGCTGCACTGCAGATAATTTCGCCTGTCTCGAACCCACAGGATCTCTTCGATGTCTCACGATTGACTGATAATTTGTTAATTCTTAGCTCCAGCCAGGTTGCGCCTAATTAATTTCAATTGTCTTAGAAATGAAAGAGAAATTTGGATCTCCAAAGCTTACCAAAGATGTTATCTGGCGATCAAGAATTCTCACAAAACAAATGCACTCAAATTGGGATTAATTCCCGGGAAATCACATCAACTAACGATGACTAAAACTTCCCAAACGTGTATTGAAACTTTAAATTGGAGAAAATTTCCAAGCCTTAATTCGACTTTTTAATACTATTTCAAACACGTGCACATTCTAGGAGAACTTGTATATTAATCGTCTAAACAGAAACCCAAATTCACCAAAGTTTGAATCGGAAACACTCGAGTAGATGACACGAAGCTTTTACAGGGCCAAAACTGAATTATTCAAAAATATATATATGCAAACCAAAATGCTGTATAGAAAATTTGAATGCCAAACAACCAGGCGTAAGAAATCGCACGTTACAAGATGTTGTTTTGTTGAAAAAATTTGAATGTTATGGAAGTTGCCATGGTAACGACAGATTTTTTTAGCAGGTATATATAGAAAAATTTTGTAAAATAGAGGGACTTCCATAAAATCCTGCGGGCAAGCTGTTGAAGGTTTCCCAGCCAAATTTGTATTTTAAAACTGTCTGCAACATTTTGTATTTGTTTATTAACCTCAAAGTTGAAAAATAAAGTGATTTTAATGTGGTTCCTGTTTACTTACCATAGTTTTATAAATATTAGCCAGTGCTACGGGGTGTAATTATATATCAGTGCTTCGATTTTCGAATAAATATTTCCAACGTTCACCTACGATAAATAATTGGGAGGTTTTGGTAGCCTAACCTATAAACAGTTTGCTTCGATTTAAAAGAAAACCAGTAACAGGTGAAAGCCAGTTTCTCACCTGCAATACAAAACAACGAAGAATCAGTGAAATCCAATTAGAACATGAGAGGCCTGTAGAGATCATCGCAGAATTTAAACAAGAAGCAGGCTACACAATTTGTCCGACGGCAGAGGAAGATGGACTCCAAACGAACTAAGAATTAAAGCAATGCAGTGCGCGGAGAAAAGGAAGTAAGCAGAAAGAATTATCGATGAAAAAATAAAAGAAATAGACTGGACATCAGGTTTGGTAGTTGTTAGTTACATTACTTTAATTATTATTATTAATTTTATGTATTTGAAAATCTATTCAATAAATTTCTTTTACAAAAAATGTAATCCGTGATTTAGAATTGAATTGCCAACGACACACCAACGTTTAGCTTATTTATTTGCTTATTTATTTATTTATCACCTAATAACATAGCAACTATTTTTGTCACCCCAACGTGGGACTTTTTATTATTTATCCACAATAACATAGCAATATATAGATTATTTTACATAGAGCACTTCGGTATGAAAATTAATCAAACACAATAGCTATCAGACATTGTAGTAATTGAGTGGTTCTCTAGCAAACACATGTACTTTAGAATAGTCAGCTTCATTAAACTTGCAAAGACACGCAATCAAGACTACATACCAAAACTTTTTGTGCATTATTTTATTAAGTAGATAGGTATTTCTTGCTCCAAAACATTTTAGTAATGACTCCTAATAACAGCAGAATACCACATCACTAGAGTCTTAATTTTTTTTTGAAATGTATACTTGGTCATTTATATTTCAGTAAGAATAAAGACAAAATAAGTATAAGGAGAGGAAATATTCTAGAACAACAAACCGGCTAGCAAAGTTTACGTTTATGTGTTTTCGATACTTATAGAAGCACGTCTAACCATGAATAGGCTAGAAATTTTTACTACAGCAATTTTCGTTATTATTACAGTCCCTGTTTTCGAAGCAAATATTGTTGATGTAATGAAATATATAGTGAAATATTCCTTCGAAGCTTCTGTGTGTGTTTGCTTCATAATTAATGGTGGCATAGTTTCCGATGTCTTACAAAAAGCATTAATTGACATTCAGCTTCCTTTAATTATAATACTGTACCAAGAAAATGAAATAATGCTGCCTCACTGTAACGGGTACATAATTGCTACAGCAAAACTAGATTTTTTAAAGGAAATTTTTTATTACAATTCTACAAATCAGATTAAACCGCACAAAAGGATTCTCGTGGTTTTTAATGGCGAAGGAACTACTATTGAACCAATACTAATTGATGCTGTTGATATTAGAGGTTTAGATATTGTAACCGTAGAGGGGCTACCAGATACCTTACCATGTAAAGTTTTAAATCAGTCTCGAGCAAGAACCAGCACACTGCAAGTTACTTCTTTGCGAAATAGAATGGTTTTGGTGTCCTGGAATTACACATCACCATTGCAAATTAACAAAAATACTTTTAGGCACATGGATTGGAAACCAAAATTCAGGAACAATTCCAATATGCCCAACATTAAGATAACTACATTTAACTACACCCCCTTCGTAGTATATGATCCTGAAAGAGGTGTATACGATGGTGTAGATTATAGGATTCTTAAGGAACTAGCATCGAACTGGCCGCTACAGTTTAAAATATTGACAGATAATTCAATAAATGCCAACTGTAAAACTATATGGCAATGTGCGGTAGCTGATGTAGTAACCAAAGAAAGTGACCTTTCTATAGGTTCACACTGGCAATTAAGTGTTTTTAATAAGGATTTTGATATGACTTACCCGTACGACCAAACCTGTGTAACATTTCTAGTACCCAAACCAAAAGTTCTTCCTCGGTCACTATATGTCTTTCAGCCATTGTCTTTGAAGGTATGGTTTATAATATTTTCGGAAATGGTTCTTGGATTTATAATACTGTACTTAACAGCTATCGTCTACAAAAAAGTTAAATCCGGAAATCATCCATATTTAGATTTTACATTATGTCTGTTGGATTTGTTACGATCATATACTTTTGCAACCTTTCAGTACTATAATCGTTCATTAAAGTATGGATACATAAAAATTATTAGTACGATATTTTGTGTTCAATCACTATTACTACTTACAGCATATTTAGCTGGATATGCTAGTTTGTTGACTTCGCCACGATATAGTAAACCTATAAAAACGTTTGAAGATATGGTAGAGCAGAAGGTATACTGGGAAAACAACCAAGATGTGATACTACGCGTTCTGCAAGGATCCTCAAATCCAACGATGCTGCAGCTAGCGAATCTTCGAATTGCTGATATAAATTCGGAACATAAATTAAATGCCAGAGTTGGTAAAGATATGGGAGCTTTTGTTACAACTATGGGTTATGGTTATGTAACAGACACCGAATTATTTGATGATAACACTAAACGTAGTTTACAAACAATGGAAGGATGTATTACAGTTTTTTCTAGGGTATTTCCACTTGCGAAAAACTCTCCTTTTACACAACTTTTTAACAGACATATTTTTCGAGTTCTGGAACACTGCTTTATAAAACAATGGCAGACGGAAATGCCTTATCGCCTCAATCAGACCTACAATTCCAATTTTTATTCAAGTTATGTTATTAAAATATCCAACCATTATCCTCTTTCTGTAACGAAAATTCAGGGAGGACTGTATTTATTATTTGCTGGATATGTTATTGCAGTGTTTACTTTTCTTGTAGAAAGGAAACTAAAATACCATTGACATCTACTTGTACGTATTGCATGTGTATTCTTTTTACACAATATTGTTGTAAAAAGCTTATGTAGTATTAGTACATTAAAGTTAACACAATTCCTGAAAATCAAATGTGTTCCTTGCAGGTTTCGATAAATATCCAAGAAAATATGTGAAATAAATAAATAACTAATTGCACAATAAAATTGTTCTTATACGAGGGTGATTCAAATTTGACCTGCATTTTACTTTTTTCTGGTTGATACAAACTATAAATTAATATTATATATACATCATTTTCCTAAGTAACAACCCCTTCAAAATACACTTGCCCCATTGCTCCAGTAGCTTCCGTATTCCCGTCGAAAGAAAGTCTTTTGGTTGACGACGTAGCGAATTTTGCACCGCATCCTTCACTTCCTCGTTAGAGGCAAATCGCTTGCCTCCCAAAAACTTTCTGAGTGGCCCAAAGAGATAATAGTCACTTAGGGCCAAGTCCGGACTATACGGGGGAGGCGAGCGTTATGGTGCAGTAAAATAACTCCCTTGCTTAAGAGACCGCATCCTCTTGTTCGTATGGCCAGCTTAACCTTTCCAAGAAGCTGTAATAAGCTGAATTAATCGTTTTTCTATCTTCGAGAAAATCGACGTCTTCTTTTTCTTCTTCGAGTGCTTTATCTCTTATGAGACGTAGCGATCTTCTTTCTTATGCCTGTGCAGTACTACAGACAAAATCGACGTAAATTGGTCCAATAGCGTCCCAGAATACAGTGGCCATAACTTTGCCAGCCGATGGTTGTGTTTTGAATTGCGTGGAGGTGAGCTCCAGTGACTCCATTCCATCCTAACATTCTTGCTTTCTGTACCCAGGTCTCATCAGTTGTTATGATAGCGAAGCCGTAGTTCTCTGCAAACCTAATGTCATTTCAGCTGTTGTTCCGCGGAAAGTTGTTTTGCAACCCACCCGGCGCTAACTTTACTAAATTTAAGCTTGTCGTGGACAACAGTTTGTAATGTATTCTTTATTTTAAACTTTATTTAAGGCGTAGATATCCTGATCTTGGTAAAAATTAAACACCACAATGTTAGCAAAACGAATTTATTGTCTAAAACTAAATCTAAACACAGAACCACAATAAATCAACCAAACAATAGCTAAAACTATGTCTAAACCCGAAACACAATAAAACAACCAAACAATAACAAAACCTGTGGTGGTGACAATGGTCGTCGTGGCGTTGTTTTCAGGTTATCTTCCCCAGCAGCTACCGGCTCGATGTAAATGTCGCTCACTTGGATGCTGAGGATGGTCGCGTCGGTATCAGTTACACTGACAGCAGCGTCGATATCTTTATATCTCGATTACGTGGACAGCGTCGTGTCCTACTTGTACCACGCACGGCACGCACACCTTCTCCTCTCGATCACCACCGTTCACCCAACCTTGCACCTCTGGCGCCCTAGCACCATCTCCTTCCTCTTACACCCTCGCCCCTTACAGGGTCTTCACCAAACCACCACCACAAGTCATATGTACAGGGTACTACCACAGTAACAGTACTACGTTCCGTTACAAGTTTGAACACTGCCAACACTAATGTTTACAATCCCAGCCATTTCCTTCACAGATATTCGCCTGTTGCTTCGGATCAGCTAGTCAACTTTTTGAATGTTTCCAAGATATACAGTAGACGTTGGACGGGCAGCATGTGGCAATTTCGACATGTGTTCAAAGAATTTACACCACTCAAAGACTGTTCTGAGTAATAAACACTCTTCTTCAAACTGTTTTTGAAGTCTCTGGTGAATATCAGCCGCATGTACACCTTCATTGAAAAGAAATTTAATAACTACACGTTCTGCAACACAATCTGACACATTGTTGCACGACATTGTTAATACAACTGAGAGTATTGATACAATCAAATTGCACTTGTTTATGGCGTTGGCTAACATGCCTACTTCGATTAATGTAAAATCGCTTTGCAGTATCTCTTGAATTACGTCCAGAAGAAAATAAAATGCAGGTCAAATTTGAACCTCCATCGTATTTATTTAATAGTTGGTGTGTTTATTTATTAAAAGTAGTAAATCCAGTCATTATATTCTATATACAGTTGAACGATTAAATATAATTTCTATTTCATAATAAAAATTATACTTTTGTTGTTTATTTATTATTGTCTATATAGTTATGGAGGGAGAGCCTATTTAGAAGCCGATTTTCGAAGACACATAAAATTTAAAAAATTCACTTATTTTGCCACGTGACATCGTGAATAATTTTTAAACACTTTATACTCACAGAATACAGGAACAAATATAAATTTTACGGAAATATTTGATACGTGTTATTCATTGGAGTACGAACCAGTAACTGACCTCTAACAAAACAAATATTGTTAGTGAAGTCTTATTTACTGACGAAGCTAGTTTCGCAAGTAATGTCATTTTTAATTCCCACAACAGCCATGTTTGGTCAGATGAAAACCCTCATGTTATTATTGAATCGAATCACCAACAACGATTTTTTTAGTGTTGTTGATGACCATATGATGGGACATTTTTTTCTTCCGAACCGTTTGATTGGCCAATTGTATCTTGACTTTTTGCGTAATGCCTTGTCACTATTGTTAGAAGATGTACCACTCATTCATAGAATGAATATGAGGTTGATGCACGATAGGGGCTCCTGCACATTTTTCAATCATGTTCAGAAATTACCTAAATAAAAATTTCAACGGCAGGTGGATAGGGCGAGAGGTCCAATTGTGTGGCCACCTAGATCTCCTGGTCTGAATCCGCTCGACTTCTGTATTAGGGGGTATTTAAAGTCGTTAGTTTATATAAAACCCTGTGAATAATTTAAACGAATAGCGAGAACGAATAGAACATTCCTGCCAGACTATTCGTATGAATCCGGGAATCTTGGAAGTGGAAGGAGGACATGTAGAACATCTACTTTAATTATTTGTAATTAAAATGTTTTATTTACACGGCTATTTGTTTCAATGGCTGGGGGACTTATTGAAATAACAAGCAATATTTATGTTCTTAAAAAGCTCCATATCTCGAAAACGGTTGATTTTCGAACCCATGTTTATTACGCCTTTTTTGTTTGTATTGATGTGATCTATAAGTGGGTAAAACATCCGTACGTATTTTTTAGACACCCTGATATATCAGTAAGAATACTTATCATTGATTTAAACAGTAGAATACGTTTCTAAAGTTGTTCAAGCCATTTGGTTACACCCTGTATGTTAATGTAGATATGTTTCATGTTATTTAACGTAATTGCGTTAAGCGTTAATTGTCCGTGGTGCACTAACAGTTTTTGTTTGGAATTGATTATTGCTGATGTATTTATTTGGATTGGATTTCATTTCATGTAACAGATTTTCCTATGAATTAACAAACATAATAATTAAATATGCATAGGTACTTTCGGCAAAACCGGATTGGATTCCGTAAACAATACGTTATCTGGTAGTTACTTCATGATGATTAAGAATTTAAAATTGAATATTGAAGTAATTAATGAATTTCTTAAGAAATGTTCATGAAGGTGGTGTGAATATTCAGTGTTGTTACAAAACTGCATTGAATAACAGATTAACTCAAAAATATCTTAAATTGAGCACTTAACAAGAAGTTTTGTTTACTTGTTTTAGAATTGCAAAAATCATCAGTTCTAAGAAATTAGAATATAATAAGATTTTTTTATTATTAGTTTAGTTTACAGCAGCCGTTTTTTGTCATCAGGTTTTATTTAATATTTAAACTGGTTGTAAAATAACATTCTCCGTAAACGTCAAAATATTACTAATAAAGCGAAATGAAATGTTAAATATTATGTTTTAAATATGTTGTATTGTCTAGAAGTTTTTATTGTAAAAGTAAATAGTTGGGATGCCAGTGCCTGAGGCTGTTTTTTAGCTGTTAGGAAATGTTTTGTTGATTATTAATAGAATATTTAGAAGACGTAGAGGATTTCTTTTCAGCCTGTTATGCTAAAAAGTTTTACATACTTGGAGATACAAATGTGGTGCTTTTATAAATAGTATGTCAAGTGCAATATCTACTTTACATTTAACATGAGTGTTTATTGTATTATATACACACAAACTGTTTTAAATGAATTACTGATGTTCACATAAAATAGAGTAATAGTACATGAAAGGAAATTACAGATCATTGCACATAAATGCACCTTTGCCGCAGGGGATTATAACTTAATTGTTTTTGTCAGTTGATAATTAACAAACAATACAACTGTTATTATAATGTAGAAAATTGTGGAACACTCGGTGGATTTATAAATTTGAACACTATCTCGGGTAAGCACAAAAATTAATTATTAAGAACCATTTCGTCAAGATGTTTAAGTACTTCCAGTAATAATATACAGGAAGTTTTAAAAAAGTTGGACAACTTACTCAAGTTTAGTATTTTAAAGTCAAACAATAAAATATCAATCAACGTATATGCCCACAAACCAACTGTTTCGGAGACAGAGGCAATTTTGTATTTTAGTAAATAAACTGCAATGGTAAGCTGTACACAATTGTATTCCGAACCATGTCCACCTGGTACAAGCCCTGGCAGCTTTAGATAGTGTTTCAAGAATGGTGTTTCTTAGATTCATACTGAGGAAAGTTGCAGAAAATTCAAACTTTTGCTGCCAATATTTTATTTACCGATGAAGCTATTTTTATGAATAACTATATTATTAATCTGCATATAAATTATGTTTGGGCAGATAAAAATACTCATGTTGTTCTCTGTTGAAGACATGAGTATCGACTTTCGTTAAATGTCTGGCTGGGTGTTTGTGAAAACCGTTTCATACGGTTGGTGTTTTTACTAAATTGTTTGATTGGGGAACTTGTTGCGTTTGTTTAGTTTTGCCGCTTCATAGGAATTAAAGTTTTAGTTTAATTGCCGCTCTTAAGTCAATTACTATTTTATTATTTTCAAAGATTAATTTATTAGAGGCCACTTTTGCGAAACCTCCGAAAGGTTCCTCTTGTTCCGCTTGTCCTGTCGTGCTTGCTTAGTGTGGATATGCCGATCTAAAACAATTCTTAGAATTCTTCGTTTGCAGAATGGTCCGGAAGTTCCACGTGCAAGATTTGTTCTAGAATTCTTGCACCATATTTCTCCATGTAATGAAATCTTCCAGCTGTTGGAGATTCGCGTTGCGTTTTCTAGTTAGTCTATTTAACACCTTTACTCTACCCGGTTGCTTGTTAACATCTCAGCGTCGATAACAAAAAAGGTCAAGGCAAAAGTGAGGGTTAGCCTCAGAGAGTGAACGCACGTTATTTCGTGCAGACGCAGTATTATGGCAGCGCCTCTGCTAAATTAATATATCGTGTTGTTTTCTTGCCTGGGAAATACAATTTTCGACTTTTGTCGGATTACAAATATTAGCAGAGTGTCAGCTTTTTGTAATTACAATTCAGTGAAATTGTTTTCTCGACTTGTATCTAATTAGAAGCCTTCAACCCCCTAAATTCCTCCACTAAGCCGTAGCAAGTGATAATCCCGCACAGCGGCAGATATTTTGGCGCCTGAAGTTCCTGTCTTCTTTTTCCCCTCTTCGATGAAAATCTTGGCCCATAACGTTGTCTCCATCATGATCCAGTCTTCAAGGGCGTGCCTGTGATTTTTGCCTGTTTTTCAGGATCTAAGAACACCCCAAATTGTGCCTCCTGCTTCTCTCTCCACTCCCTACCGAAGAAAACTAAGGTAAAACTTGCAAATGTACTACACAGTGATAGTTTTCCCCTATTTATCAATGTTTAGTTAATAACTAAGAAATGGAACAGTGTAATTCCATTGTAATATTAAAAGAAAGGCAACCTTCAGTTGAGCAGCGTTTCATTATTGGTTAAGGTTAAACTTTAATTAATTTCTGTAATATCGAACGTCACTGGCTGCGCAGATCTGTGTGGTTAGTAAAATACATACTGCAAGCCAAGGGCGGCGGGCCTTTCGCTTTGGACGTTCCAACAATCCTTTGTTAAGCCCTTAGTTGTGTTTCTTGTTTGCTGTAAATTGCATTATTTGTGTGTTATATTTTACTCACTAGATTTAGATGCAGTTAAACCGTAGTACGAGCTGTTATTCTGGTATTTTTATTGTATGTATGAACTTTATAAGCTTTATATACAGGTGGAGGCACAATAAAGGTGAGTCCGATTCCCGTAAGCTGCTGGCTTCTTAGCTTTCCACGAGAACCTGCAATCAGCTGTGATTTGGAAGGTGGCGCCCACTAATTTTGACATACTCTTTACACAACTACGTTCGATTTCCCTCCCTTAAGCGTTTCTCCTGAACCACTTCTACTTCTCTGAGTTAAGCTGAAAGCATTTTCCATCTTTCCTATTGCAGGTCGATGAAAAGCTCGTTTGATCCGTAACAAACTGTATCTTGTTTTCTTGAATAACATTTTACACCCAGTATTGGAAGACTTGCCTTTGAATAATAGGGTTCATCTGCGGTTTACGCATGATGGGGTTCCTCCACATTTTTTAATCAAAGTCTAGGAATACCTATAACCTATTAACATCAAATAGATAAGACGAGGGGTCTAATTGCTGGGCCACCTAGCTGCCCTAATATAATTCATTAGACTTTTTCAATTTGGCAAATGTTTTATTTATTTACCTGTTAGTGCTTTTACTACACGTTTTTTGACGAACAGCTATTATTATTACAATTACATAGTCAATATTTTCTTTAGATTTACCGACGGTATGAGAAAGGAAACCAGTTACCATTACTCTATATGATATTAATTTATTATTCGAATATTGTAATGGATAATATATAGGACTGCATTTGGGCTTAAACAGATGATAGGCAAGTTAATAATTTCAAGTTTTGCTACAAATGTTGGCATGATATTAATCGCTAAAGTTTTCAAATATACACAAAAGCATGCACAGACAAGCGTTTCCAGTATGTACACGGTGAGCCAGTTAAGTTGTCTCTCTTTAAAAGTGGTTGACTCAACTTAACATACAACTTAGATTACACAGTTTTAGAATAGAAATTGATCATAGTTTCAGTCAAATTAATCTCTTATTGTAGTTGTTAACAGTTCTACGAATATTAATTATACAGGCCGGTCTCGGTGGTCTAGTGCTTAGCGCAGTGGTTAGTGCACATGTCTTTAGATCCAAGAGATGTGGGGTCGCATCCGGCCGAGGTCGGTAAGAGTTTTCTAGCGGAGAAAAATCTGAAAGTGGGCCTTCTGTCGGATAAGAAGTAAAGCCGTAGGTCTCGTGCCACTGTGATGTGTGACATGTTACAAAGCTCTGCTAGGTGGAACTACCCCAGATAGGCAAAATTTATAATTACGGTGTACAATGGGCTAAAAAATGGCCTGAGTGCAAAGAGGTATTTTAAAAAACCACGTCCTAGATATCTCCTAATCAAAAACCAACCAACCAATATTAATTATATTACAAGAGAAACACCCATTGGTGCAACCGTACTATATTGCAAACAGTGAAAGAAAAAGTGAAAAACAACAAATAATAAATAGCAAAGTTATATTTAATTCAGTAAATATTCAAAATTGCCTCCATCTACACATAGCAAGTGTGTCAGGTGTAACTTGTCTACACGTCTCGATTATTCCATCCCGTATACCATTTATTTGATTATGCGCCAAAGAGAGAAGTCTAGTCTAGTCTAGTGGTGTGATATCACAACATCTAAGTGGCCATAAATATACAGCTCCTCTTCCAATCCAATTTCTTTCAAATACGTTATTTAAGGAATTACTTAAAATCCAACTGTAGTAAGCAGGGCAGCCGTCATGCTAGAACCAAATGGTTTGTCGTACATTGAATTCTGTATCTTCCAACACCCCGAGTAAAGTGGTTTGTAGAAAATTCAAGGAACGTTGTCTAGTTAAATTTTCATGAACGAAGTGTGATCCAATAATATGGTACCATACCACGCCAAACATTGGGGATTATCTTGTGCCTAATAGTGCGAGTTACGCCTATTCACTTCTCCATTGATTCAGCATTTTGTCTTGTCACTAAATAATACACAATTTAAAAAAGAAGCTGTTCTGAAAGAAATTATTGCAATCTTCTCTGAGGATCATTTTCATGTAGTTCCTGCACCAAACAAACGTAATGGGTATGAAATACATTTGGTTGCAGAATTCGTCTATGGTTCTAATCATACTCACATTATAGATCTCTGTAACATACATGGGGGTTCTAATTCACTATGTCCAATACTGCGCGTTCATTTTTCATGTTCGTAATCATTCTGGGCCTACATCGCCTGTAATTAACATATTTATCTTTGTTTCTTAAAGAAGTTTCAAGGATAAATATTTTTCTTTAGACGGTTGTCTTCTAGTTAGATAGCACCCGATATATAAATTGCGGGCTGCGGCTGCATATCTACGAAATTCATCAAAAGAAGACATTAAATCTGCTTTATCATTATTTGAAAACACTTTAATTAAAACTTAAATAAACTGACAGCTCGATTTAGTATTGTCATTGTAGGGAACATCGATCAATTTGATGGAATTAAAGGAAAATTTTGGTTGCCATGCTGTGTGTACGTTAGGCTGTGACTGTAACTACTTTTAACGGGGACAACATAGCTGACCGACTCTGTATAATGTAAATTTTCTGTACACTTTGATTTATTTATATATAGTTAAGGGCTATTTGGAAGATTTCAACGATTAATCCAGCTGCATTAACGGGCAAAATTTCAAAAATACCTAGAACGCTTAAGATGATTCTATTTAGTTCATGAACATTAAACTGCATCCCTTTCGTCTCTACAGTGATGTATCCAGGTGATATTCAGTGTTAAATGGAAGAGCAGAAGGGCGTCTTACCAACCTATATGAACTTCCCCAATTTATCATGTATTTTTTAATATATAATTGTGTTTGTGTTTGTAGCACATATTTTTTTAATAAAAGCATTATTATTATTATTATTGACGGGGTGGGAGTAAAAATAACCAGATATTATAGAAATTTAGTAATATATTATATTGTTTCACAAAAATAGGAACATACAAAAGTTAAATATTTTATTTAGATATCGCTTCAAATGATTTTATCTCTAATGAGACGTAGCAATCTTCTCTCCTATGCCGTTATTGTGCGTTTAAGGTGCTACAGACCTAGAGGACCTACAGCTTAACGTGGGATCCAAATCAGGGGAAGTGTAAACACTTCTACTCCAGAGAAGATTTACTAGGCAGAATATCTCGCTGGTTTGCCATTGCCTTGCGATGAAGAACGGTCCTTAAAAATCCGATGTTCCGGTACTGGGAATTGAACCCAGGACCTTCAGCGTAGAAGTCTAACGCGCTGTCCTCTAGCCTACGATATAAAAAATCAGAAATCTGAGGGCTCAGGAGGATATTTACTCCTATCACCCCCCACCTTGTATCCGCGCCTGAGGTTTCTGTATTTAATATTTAAACAATCTTTTTTTTTCTTGAAAATTTAAATGTGGTACAATTCTACTATTCTAATGTTGACTTCAATTGGTTTAACTGTTTGAATAAAAGGACGTTGTAATCTCAAGTTGCAAAAATCCTACAGATCTTACTTTTGAAGGCGGAGTATTTGCATTAGGTCCGAACTGCAACCTAAAACTACGTCAAACTTCAATTATTTGGCTTAATTTTGTGTGTAAAGTCAGAGTGGCAATTTATTTATTTGATTTCTATATCTTAAATTACGTTTATAAGTATACGCACACGCACACGGTCATTATCTGCAGACCGAAATGTTGATTAAACGACATTTTCGAGTTCTCAGCGGTACATATTCGTACTGTAATAATTATGGTAACTGTTAAAATAATTATAGTAATTTTGCACAATTGATACATTTTACATAATTTACTAAAGTAGGTAGCATCAAATAATTTAATAGTATTAAAAGTGTCTTTTTTCGTGTTGTTTAACACAGCAAAAGTTCGAATTATAACGAAACGGGCACTGCCAGTTTTGACTTTAAGGCAAAGATTAAATTAAGGGTTGTAATTCATATTCATAGAAAAATTATAGACTTATTTTTTTGTTTCATTTAAAATGTAATACTTTCACTATAAATCAATATTTATTTTACTATTTAAATCTCTACAGACTATATTAACCGTATGCTCACCTACATTACCCTACATGTTATCAATCTGTTATGTAAATATTGCAATGAAGGGCTTATACGACGAGTTTCCGATTAGACAGAATAATGGTTTTCTAACAGTTCCATATACAGCGAGATGATTAATCCCAATAAAAAACTACTTTCTATGTCCGTGTTGTCAATATTTACTTTCAATCTTGGTATAGTGTGTACAGTACCATGAGAGCAATAAAAACCCAAGTCTAAGACACTTTTGGAATTTTAAAGTCTTGCCTTAGATTAATCTGTAATTATAAAGATGTAAACATTATAAGTATTTTTAAATGTCATACATGAATAATTGACAGTTTAGTTTTCAAAAATTTTACAATGTTATTTATTTAATTATTTAATAGAAATTTAAAATTAACATTTTATTCGTCAGTGTTTGTCTATACTTTTAGTTAGCTATATTCAAGGTTACATTGCCGTCTCAATTGTGCTGTCGTCCCTGTGGTCGAAGTACTGAGGTTATGCAATTATGAGCTATGTAAATAAACGTTTATTTGAATTAAAGTTATTACATATTTACAGAATAAATTAAATAAGGAATTTTACAGAAGATGTTGAATCTGTTGACCATTGTTTTCTAAACATAAATGCACTCTTCTCTTAAGATTCTCAAATACCTTCACTGCAGTATCAAATGTAAGTCATCTAGCTTTTGTAAAATAGGATTTTGTAAATAGTTTTGTAGATAACAGAATACAAAGAAGTCTGGAACTATAAGATCTATTCCTGTACAAATTGTATGACACGATTAGTAGTAGCTACTGTGGCATTTTTCTGCTGGAAGTAGCCATTTTTAATTTCATCATCATGAAGTTCATTGAAAAAGGGGGTTAATGTATTCTGAAGAAAATAATCGGTAGCTATGTTTTCTGTAATGACATCAGAAACAGAACATCTAAATTAAATGTGGGATACAGAAACTTACAACCAGCCTGGATAAGTGAATGTACGTTTGCAGACGACTTTGCTATATTTGCAAAGAACGAAAGATAACTAAGAAGAATTTAGACATATGAGGCATGAGAAGGTAACAGAGAAGAATCTTATGATAAATGTGGTAAAAACAAAAAATATGGTTAGTGGAAACTCAGACGTAAAAGTAAATATTGACATAAATGGAAAGAAAATAGAACAAGTAGAAAACCTTAAATACTTGGGAGTGCAGTTAAACAATAATGGAAACCACGAAATGGAGATAAATAGCAGAATCGAGAGTGCATCAAAAGTATACCACAGCCTTAGAGTAAATTTTCTGGGAAAGAGAGAAATCTAGACAAAAACGAAAATGAGTATATATAAATCAGTATTTATACCTGTCTTAACTATTAAATGTGAAAGCTGGGTCCTAACGAAGAGGCTCAAGAGCAAAATACAAAGTGTGGAGATGAAGTATCTAAGGAGAGTATTAGGAGCCACAAGAAGAGATTGCTTTAGAAATGACAGCATCAGAGAGCAGCTAAAAGCTAAAAGTCTTAAAGCGGATAGAGGACTGCCAATTACGATGGTATGGACACCTTAAGCGAATGAGCGAGGAGACACCTGTCGAAAGAGTGTGGGAAGTTACAAGACAAGAAAACAAATGGAAGAATACCAAAGACAGCATGGAATCAAAATATTTGAAAAGCTAATAGAAGAAGGGGGCTCACGAAAGCTCAAGCATCAATTATGGGAAAGAACAAGAACGAGTGGAGAAAATTTATTTATAGGGTTAGAAATTTATGAACATGATTTATATAATATTAGGTATAAGCATTTGATTATATATATTGGTGTGTTACAATATGCTCTAATTGAGATATCTTAACCTATTGTTAAATTTAATAAAGCTATATTAAGCTACACTATGAGAAAATAGGTTGTTTAACCACACATAAATCAAATACGATGTAAATTAGTAGTTCCGATTATTTGTTGTAACATCGGAAAGCTGTCTAGCTTGGTTCCTATGCAGTAAAGCTAGTTATTTTTGTTTATATTTATCTTCAGAAAGGTATAGAGGACACTTTTCCACCTTATTTGTGCATTCTTAAGCTGTAATTTAACAAATATGAGTAAAAATGTATTTAATTTGACAACTTTATACTAAAATGTAAATTTATTACTTTTCTTTTGAGGAAAATATGTTTGTAGTAATGTCCTTATATATGTGAGGAAGCTTTGTGTTAATTTTCATTAACATTCAAGTTGTTTTTAACAATTTATTTATTATTTAATGTTAATTTATTTGTCAATTTCAAAATGCTTGATCAAAAACACGCCGTGTCAGATATTTTTGTAAATTTGTAAGAAACGCATTGGCAATTTCCTTTTTGTTGTACTATTAGTGATAAGAATGATATTGTACGTTACAGATATTCGTATTTAATTTGATCAAATTTAATGCTTTATTATGATGGGTTGTGACCCTTTGGGACAACATAGAATTTGTTTGTATGTATTGGGTTGCCGGAAAACTCGCTATAAAACAATGAAGTTAGTGTTTTTGATTTAAAATAAATGCGTTAATGTTTATTTACATACTCAAAGTGTGTTCTTAAACTTACAATCTAGAATTAGTGAAAATCGTCGAAAAACTCAAAATTTTATGGAAAAACAGAAAGTTGACGTGGGCTTTCTTCATTTGTTTTATCATACTTCAATTTATTCATGGACCAATCTTCAATTTATGTTGACAAGTTGACCCAAACGTCAATGTCAGTTGTGTAAAACGTGGAATCTACAAGAAATAATTAAATATAATTAAATAAATAGAAGGAAGTGCTTCGAAACATTGACATAAAGTAATTAAATTACAACAAGAAACTACAATCCGGAAATTTATCTTGAAACAATTTGGAGGTTAGGACCTTAATATTACTCATACAAGTTTTCTAAACAATTAATGGTGTATCTTGACAGGAAAGAAGTGCTGAAAGCTGTACTTACTTATGTGTGGCCGAGATTTGGATACAACAAACATTAGCTAACTGCACTAATTTCGTTTAACACACCCTTGAACCACGAGTGCGTAGTTTTTGTTCGTGGAATTCATCACGTGCTAAAGAACCGGTGGCGCCAAAGCTGGCTGATTTTAAAATTCAAGGTAGCAATGGAGTACACCAAAGTTGCGATCAGATAAATGAGGTGTGTTTCTTCTAAAAAAACTTGAATATTGTTTGGTGTCGTTTAAGGGAAAGCACTAATAATTTTTAAACGAATTTTGCTAACTAATTTCTATATGATAATTTTCTTGATGTTCCCTATGTTTTTTCTTTGTGTATGTACTTGTTTTGTTACTAGCTACATGGGTTTATACAGTTCTAGCAATTACAACAGCGACCCTCAAATCTGCCAAAAGGTTGGTGCAATTTTATTTGATGTCGTGGTAGTTAAACAATTTATGAATTTGTTTATTTTGGATATTCATATAGAGGAGGATATCTAGAATAAGAATTTGATATTGTTTTATGACGTGTGTAGGTTTATCCATTCACTATATTTTAGTTCGCCCCAACCAACCTAGTAAATACCTTCAGTTGTTTATTATTTATTTAAATTATAGTACAGTAACACAGCAATATATGTATATATATTTTCTGCAAAAATCTTGTAAACTAGTCTTCTTGAAACATCTACCCATAAATCAATCTTTTGTTGATGTAACGGTTTTTCCTGAAACATATGCGGATTATCTGTTGCCCATATTTTCATATTTTGGCTGTTAAGATACCCATTGAGATGAAACCGGGGTTCATCGCGGAACCACGTTAGGTCTAATATGTCTTTATTATTTATATTGTTTAAGAACCAGTAACAATAATCGGTTCTAAGTTGTAAATTAGGCGGTAGAAGTTGATGAACCATTTGCATTTTGTATGGAAACATGCTCAAATCTTTTTTGATATTATTCTACAAGTACCGTATGGTACTCATACAATAATCAATTTCTTGGTTTAGTTTTTTGATTAGCCTACAAGGAGTTGCTTCCATAATATATCTCTAACTTTATCAATAATTTCTGCAATTCTTTTCGCAGGTGTTACTATCCCATCTTCTTTTCAATGCTTCCACTTTTTCTAAAATTATTCACAACAATCTTGGTAGTTTGATAGAAATTGTTATAAGTGGAGTTTGCAGCCTCATTCGCATAATTCTGTTGAAATTCTGTGAAACAGGTTGAAATAAATATTGCCATTCACCATTTATATTTTTTGTACCATTATGAAAATAAGATTCTAATATGAAAATTTTATGTTCCACTGTTAACATCTTTAAATTCACACTAATGTAATATGTAATTGTAATGACTTTTGCTGTAATGTAAACCGTCAATTATTACTGTATGCCAGTTACAAATATTTATAATGTTTAAATCTTTGTAATTACAGGTTAACCTAAAACAAGACTTTAAAATTCCAAGACCGTCTTTGACTTGGATTTTCATTGTTCTCACAGTATAAGCCTAACCTAACCTTTTTTTTTTTTTACACATTCATACTACCGTTGCCCCCCCCCGGAACCGCTTTCGCATTACTTCAGGGGGTGCGGGCGTCCCTTTCATACTAAACATTCATGCAACATGCACCCTAAACTTAACTAACCAAATGCGGTTGCCCCAGTCGGGATTCGATCGCCCCAACGGAGCAACTGCATTTAGTGTGACCTCGAGTGGCCAATGCGTTCTCGCACTCGACCACCGCGGTCCCTAGCCTAACCTAACCTAACTCAACATAACGTAACTTAACCCAACTTTATTTTTTATGTTTTCTTATTTTGTTCAGTATTTTGAAGAAGATATGTACTCAGTTAATGTTTATTTAGAAGTATATAAGTTATTTTATATATATATATATATATATTGTTATAATACGTTCGGGCCAAACAAATAGCCCCAAGTTGGCAGCGTCATTTTGTTATAATAGTGACATACAAAAAAAAAGTCAGCTTATGTCATATTATAAATATTTATACCACTTTAACTGTAATTGCTATTTTACTAATATAGTAAATTTGACTTGCTACTTTATTAATGATAAATGGGCGCCAGGTGACAAATTTAGAAATGATTTGCCCCCAAATTTATTTTCCTCTAAACAAACACGGTAGCTCGAGCATGTGAAATCTATATCTCAGTTAGTAGGTTCATACCGTAGGAAAATTTACTTACACAAAAATCGCCTTAATACATTTGCTAACTTCAATACAGTTTTAAGTAATGTCAAAAAATACAACAAGTTATAACAGTTGATTTACATATTCGAGCTGGTAATCTACATTATTCAAGCACAGCTTCATGAACTCGTGGTGTATTTCATATTTATCCGTAGGCTCAGTTGAATAGTAGATGAGTAAATTTTTTAATACCTTCACAACGTGTCCTTCTTATTAGTCTCCTGAACTTGACAGATGTGGTCTCAATAATTTATAATAGCACAGGACAGGCAAACCCCACGGTCCAACACAAAGTTGTACAGGCTGAAGGATCCAATTCTTCTTTCAGATAAAGACAATTCTAATTTCATGTAAGTTTATTCTCTTTACAACCAAACATTGCATATGATTTACTTTCATATACTGATTACAGCCAATTACGTGAAAAATCTTATCTTAAACAGATTTTTATAAATTTTTAAAATCTTCTCACCCTTATTGTTTTTTTTAACAACTCATAATAAACAACCCCTAGGCAACCCCAAGTTAAAAATAAATATAAAATGTGCTATCGTTAATCAATGAGACATAGATCTATATAATTACAATATAAATTTTAAAAATGTATAAAATTTCACTGCCACATTACGTCCTTTGCCC